>JADRCH010000033.1:5581951-5629021 GCA_019843965.1 Rhynchomys soricoides
AGACAGAGAGCACACATAAAGGACAGATGTAGAGAAGCAGCAAAATGACAGCAACAGAAAGTGGCAGGCATGGTGCATGGAGTGCTTCCATTATCCTGGAACCAGCTATTTGGGGTTTCAAATGGTTAGAAATGACTGAATTTAAACAGCTAGAAACTTTTCTCAAAATCAAGCTCCTCCCAGTGCCTTCTTTCTACACTACAGCTAATTACACTAGTTACCATGCCAACCAGTCACAAGCAGAGACATCAGTAAAGAAATGCAGGACAAAGAGCGCACCTTCTCCTATGCTTGTCAGCATGAAGGGCTAAGGTAGTTAGGTCTTGTTTCTTTAAAGCACATGGTCATATTCAAGTTAACCTTCAATATAAATGCCATGAACTCTTGATCTTTAAGTCTAACTCAGTGTTCTAACAACTTGCAGAACTGAGTCTTGATGTGAGAAAGAGTAGACAACAGTCATATTTGGGTGGTAGACTATGCTCGTAAACTAAAAATAAAGGGAGAAGTAGAAGGACCTGGCAGGATGTAGAAATCATGGTTTACCTGGGGCCAAACTATACCATGAAACACAGCATCAATCTCTTCTGCTCTGAACTGATAGGATTCCCAATCCAAAAAGATATTGGTGACCATCTTGATTCCCAGACGTCTTAAATTTTTCAGTGGATTAATAAACCTCAGCTGTATCTGTAAAACAAAGATATTTTTCAAACATAAACATTGCACACATACACACCTCATACACACACACACACACACACACACACACACTCACCTTGTTTCTGTAGAGAGGCACTCTTGCTCATGTGGCAGGAAGAGACTCAGGCTGGAGGGGATGCTCAGTATTTAACAGCAGTGGCTGCTTTTGCAGAGGACCCAGGCTCAGTTCCCAGCACCCACATGGCAGCTCACAACCAATTCTAACTCCAGTTCTAGGGGATTCAATGCCACTTTTTGGCCTCTGAGGGCACTGCATGTACATAGTGCACAGATATGTAGCCAAAACACTCATATGCATAAAACAATAATAAAAATAAACAGATGTGCCTACGTAGAGGCAGAGAGGCTGGGGAGTCATGCCTCCTTCCCTGCGTATTGTGAAACCACAACAGTGCAGTCTCAAAGCAGAATTATTCACCAAGTCGCCATCAACAGTACTATATAGCCATAGCCCATACTCAGATGAGGGACTGAAAATTATGTTCAACATGTGAGGAGTTTTATGAACCTGCGAAGGGCAGACATTATGCAAAAGGTAGAATTTCCACTAGACTATTAAAGAATGAAGAGGTTTCAACCCAGAGAGGGGAGGCAAGGACCTTAGAGTGATGCCTTCCAAACAAATAATGTCAAAAGCCCAACAACAAATCAGGTAAGACTTGAACTCTGATTACCTTTCTACCTGATCACTACGTGTGGGTGTTAGATATTTAAATGGCAGCACTTTTATATATGACCTTATTTACCTACAGCTTTACCTAAGAATCGTCCTGAAACTTAGGGCATCAAAGAAAATCCTCTTATGTAGTTAATGTCTCCCCCACTCCCACTCCCTTTTGGTTTTTCAAGACAGAGTTTCTCTGTGTAGCCCTGGCTATTTTAGAACTCACTCTGTAGACCAGGCTGTCCTCAAACTAAGAAATCCACCTGCCTCTGCCTCCCCAGTGCTAGGATTAAAGGCATGCACCACCAGAGAAGGTCAAGTCTGTTTCTAAAACACCATGAACAAAACTAAGGGAAGTTACTTGCCAGAAAAAGCCAGCACTGATCAACAGAGATACCTAAATATACAGTGACTCCTTTTAAATTCAAGTGATGATGAGCAAGGATACTCCTAATCTGCTGCATAAGCACCGGGAGCACGAAACCTCACAGGAGGTCTGCCTTGATCTAATCACCTCAGGATTCAAACTACAGAGGAAGTAACAGGCAAACACAACAAGTTACACAGTTACAAGGCACCCTGGTCTGCTTCCACTCTGCAGGGAACACTTGATGTTGCTTGGCTCAGGTTTGGGAGAAGATAAAAAAGATCACTGATACTTTTAAAACACAGTACTGTGATCAGATCATCTGGAGCAAACAGCAGACCAGTATTAAGAAACAAGACCAAACAGACACCTCACTCTGCTCCATTTCTGCTTCTCCCAGGGGTAGGATCGGCACACTCTATCCATTTCTAGATAAGCTGTCCAGCTTACTCCATAATTGTTGACCAAACTAGAGGGAAACCCAGAAAATAGGCAGTTGTAGATTTTATGTATATGAGCCACTGCTTCAATGTATGAACACCACAAAACATTTACAACCCTTAACAACACACACTTCACGTCAGCCAACACCCCAGAGGCTATTGGGATCATAAAGAGCAAGTGTATAACTGAGCTTAAACACACTCAGACAAAACCACCATGGGATGACTCACTGTGCCTCTTACAGGAACTCCCTGGACTTGTTTAAAAGAGCAAGAAGTTCCGCATCCATGAACAAGCTTAACACCTCACTAACTAATGAACCATGAAATTGCACAAATGATCCTGAGTTATGAAACGTTGGCTTGGGAGCAAGGACCATTACTGAGTAACTTCTAAGTTAATTAAAAGTCCAATGGATGCTATGAAACTTGACATCCTTTAAACCTGCACGTAACAGAATTTTCCATGACCTCTTTTCGGTGTTACCCTTGGCTTCTCCACGCCAAGCCTCTTCCCACAGAGCAACCAAGGCATTTTTTTTTTTTTTTCTTTTTGATTCAGGGTTTTACTATATAGCCCTTGCTGTCCTGAAACTTAACTATATAGACCAGGATGGCCTCCAACTCAAGAGATCCACCTACCTGCCTCTGCTTCCAGAGTGCTGGCCAGCAAACCTGAATAAAACAGCATTTTTTTTTTTTTTTTTTTAATGTGTAGCCCAGGCTAGCCTCGAACTCATGATCCTCCTGAGTCTGCCTCCTTAAGTGAATCCTACTGGCATGCTCACCCACAACTGACAGTTGATAAAGCAGTGTCTTTATCAACTTCCTAAAGAATCCATGTGGCTCTGTTTCAATATTAAGGGTTACAGAAGGAAAGACATTAGTGATTCAGACTCCAACCCAACTCCCAAGAAAAACACTCAGAAGCAAGCATCTACTGTGTACTGTGAGCCTCTCACCTTCTCTCGCTGGTCGAGGATGTGGGAGACGGTTGCTGACATACATAGCAGGATCTGCAGGATCTTGGGAAGGTATGAGCTGATGAGATGACTGATGTTCTTCAACACGACCTCCAGGCTGTTCAAGACGCCGTGCTGCCGCCCCACAGGGAGAACTTTAGACACATCCAAATCCTCTACTGCCTGGATGACTGCAGAATGGCAGTCCCCTGGTGAAATGGAGAAGATGGACCACGTAGTGAAATGTTAGTCTGCTGCTGATCACAGTATCCTCCCCAGCTCCCTAAAACAGCGCAGTGTCTCAAGTGATGTGTTACTTATAGGTGCCAGAGTTCTTTTCTCAGGCATTCCCTCCTATCTTAGTCAGGGCTTCTACTCCTGCACAAACATCATGGCCAAGAAGCAAGTTGGGGAGGAAAGGGTTTATTCAGCTTACACTTCCACATTGCTGTTCATCACCAAAGGAAGTCAGGACTGGAACTCAAGCAGGTCAGGAAGCAGGAGCTGATGCAGAGACCATGGAGGGATGTTTCTTACTGTCTTGTTTCCCCTGGCTTGCTCAGCTTGCTCTCTTATAGAACCCAAGACTACCAGCCGACAGATGGTACCACCCACAAGGGGCCCTCCCCCCTTGATCACTAATTGAGAAAATGCCTTACAGCTGGATCTCATAGAGGCATTTTCTCAACTGCAACTCCTCTCTCTGTGATAACTCCAGCTTGTGTCAAGTTGACACAAAACCAGCCAGTACACCCACCAACTCTTACCAATGCTCAGTGAGCTGTTTTACAGTTTACATTTCAGACAGGGAAACTGAGGGATAAAGAAAGATAAGAAGGTGGTCTGAGAACTGACTCTGAGTGTAAATCCCACCCGGTTTTATTTTATTATTTTCTTTTTTGAGACAGGGTTTTTCTACTCTGTAACTTCGGCTGTCCTGGTACTCTGTAAACCAGGCTGTCCGTGACCTATCAGAGATCCACCTGCCTCTGCCTTCCAAGTGTTGGAATTAATTATATGTACCACCACACCTGGCTCACCCAATTTTAAGAAATACTATTCCTGAACATTGGAGTTACTGAGCTATGGTGAGTTTGGTTGAGTTATACAAACTCATAGAAGACTAAGAATAAAATGTCTTTTTTTCCCCCATATAATTCCAGGTTAAGAAATAAAAACAACAGTGCTCTGTGAACAGCTGCTACAATATTGATTGTAGAATTTGTTTAAAAGATCTGGATTGATACTGCTTAAGCTTTGCACAACCATCTGCGATAAGATGATCAATTACTGATGCACAACTTAACTAGACTGCCTAAAGTGTATCATTCCTATCTACCTTCCATCCAGGGGGCCACCCACCAACGAAATGCTGGTACTCATTAGAGTCAGTCTCCGATACACTGAACTGAAACAAAACGCATTATACTACCGAAGAATACTCATGTTAGGCTAAAGCCAATTAATTTTGGAATTGGAACAAAGGATTTTATAGTCAGAAAGGTCTGAGTTCGAATCCTACAGTGTTCTTCTCATTAGTAAAATGGGGAGAATCACTGAATGAGAGTTCCTGTGTTTGTTTTAAATGTCAACTGATGCTTGCAACGTTATGATAAATTAAGGGCTTGAAAGCATCTAGTCATGGCATGTCCTCACTGTAACAAATGTCACACGCTAAGACAGAAGAGAGCCAGAGCTTAGCCTACACTATTATATACACTTCTCCACTGCTTTCCAACTGAGCTGAGGATCTGGGCCCCAGGAGGTAAAGACAAGCCAGTGCTCCACAGGCTAATGATTCTGTGAAGTAATACATGACTAAATGGCTAAAGAATTACGGAGAGATTAAGCACAGGTTACATCACTGCATGGGAAGCAGCAGCCACACTACAAAGACTTCCATCCAGGGGTGTCACACATTAGCCACAGAGGAGTGCAGTTTGGTGAGGGAGGCAGTGGGGACCTACCATTCTTGAACTGTTTCACAGGTTCAGACAGCAGATCTAAGAATAACTGGATCTCTTCAGGCTGGGTCCCTGCGAGGAACCGTAAAACAATGGCCATGCGAGTTCCGGACGCAGATTTGCCCTGGGTTTTACTCCCTGTCTTGTTCTTCATCCGCCCATACAAAATTCTGGAAAGTCAAAGAGCATTATCCTTATGCATGCTAGACATATCACTAGCTGCTTGTCTTGCTACAGGTCTGTAATGAGCACCTCTAAAGATGTCCACAGATATAAGTCAAGAGAAAGGGAAAACAGGTTTTTAGAAAAACAAACAGAAAAAGCAAAGAGAGAAAAAGCAATTAAAACAGGCAAGTCAAGGTAAGTTAAGTCAAGGAAAAAGGAACCGGTAAGACAGACATTAAAAGGAATTGAAAAAAGAGTCTGTAAGAAAAAAGGAAACTAGAAAGATTTCAGTTAAAATCTGGGAAAAACACAAAACGAAGCCAAAAACCAACTAAACCAGCAAAAGATATTTAAAAAGAGAAAACAAGGGAGAGGTGGAAGCAGTCAGGTCTCCGTGCGTTCTTAGCCGTGTAAACTAAGACCCTGTCTCAATCAAACAACCAACACAGCAGAATCACACGGCGCTCATCTAGTTTCACAGGTACGTTTTAAGCTTTTTAGGAAAGATATAATGCCTATGCTACAGTTTCATAGTATAGAGAGAGAAGGAAAAGGTTTTTTATTTTCTTTATAAAGGGAAGGCCGTAAAAGTAACGGATGGGTTAATGAGTGAGGATAAAAACCAGCACCAATTTTGCTTCTAAACATGAACCATCATTTCCCATTCTCCTCCCTCCCAATAAAACTACACACTAGACTAACCAAGAAATAAAACACACAGCATTCCTTCCTTCCCTTTCCTCAGTGTACCGCCTACACTGGCCTTGAACCTGCCTCCTAGGATTGCATGCATGCAGTATCCCACTAGGCTCAAAATACATTTCTCTTTTATCTTTTCAGAGATTGCTATTGTCGTACTTCATGTGTATGTTTTGCTTGCGTGTGTGTGCCTGGTAGCCACGGAGGTCAAATGTCACAGACAGCCGTGACCATCGAACAGCTCTAACAGCTGCTGGTCAGACAGTCCTCTGCACGGGCACCAGTGCACTGACACCGAGCCATCTCTCAGCCTGCCAATCACATCTCTAAACACAGATCTCTCACATCACCTACGAATATCCTGGGGATGCACCAAGACCCATCAGGGCATCTACAGGAATAAAACCGAGAAAAGGCTCACAGTAAAAAATACTGTGACCATTTTAATACATGCTCAGTAGCAATTTAACATCCATTTCTCATAAACCTCTAGGTAGTTAATAAAAGCTACTTTGTTTGTTTGAGGTAATGTCTCCCTATGTAGCTCTATGTGATCAAGAACTTGCCATGTAGGCCAGGCTGGCTTCGAACACAGATATCAGCATGCCTCTGCTTTCCTGAGTGCTGGGATAAAAGGTATGCAACCCAGCTAACTGCTACATTTTAGTGTAAGAAAATTTACTGACAACACTCAAAGCTTGAATATATAGTTTAAAAAAATTTAATATTAAAACACCTTTAAACTATTAGAGGCCTAAAGAACTTTTGTCTGAGTTTACCTACGGTAGTTACTGATTTTAAAAATTAAAACTAAGCAATTTTAAAAATACTGTTTTATGAATTCATTGAAACAAAACATGTTTAGCACATTTTAATGAAAAAAAAATAATTATTTTTTATTTTACCCCAATATTTTACCACTAGTGGGACTAGAGGCATTGCTCTATTTTCTGACTGGCTTAAATAGAAGATGACCAAATGCTCATGTTGCTTCAGCATCTAATCCACTGGAATGAAAGAAAACTCATCTGTGTTAGAACAGGCAGAAAGAAACCTGCAAATAATTGTGGCTATTTCATTTTGATACGGCACAAAATCCCAACAAATAGTAACTGGCTACAATACGGAATATGAAACTCTATCAACAAACCCTAGAAACTTTCACTAAAATCTACTCCTCGGGAGCTTTGCACACACTGATCCTGTAACCTGCATCAGGAACTTGGAAAACCATGGCTGAAAAAGTCATGTAGTAATGTCAAAGGCTGACACACCTCACTGTAAACCAAAAGAAGAGGCATACTAATCAACTTTTAAAAAGTACAGTTACCCACCTCACATGTTCTCAAGTAACTGGGGAACTATAAGCTCACAGGAACAGACAGAGGTTTTCCAAAATCTTAATTCTCATTTTACTGTTAAATTTTAGTAACTTGAAACAAATTCTGTTATTTGTTTTGAGTTGTCAAACTCACTGCATTGTTTAAGGAAATTCCTGTGAATGTTTAAACAGAATGATACTTCATTATCTAGGCTTTCAAATAAAAATAGTGCTGCATGAACAAAAAGTGTAGCCAGTTCAGCTTGCAACTCAGCACACAAACGTCATCTGAGATAACCAGTGTGCAGCAGGAGCACCTCACAAAGCCTCTGACTTCAGCACGGACTAGTGAAACGGTCCATACGCAGAGCCAACATTCAAAGGGCACTACAGAAACTCAGGCTATTTTGTCTGCACCTTTTTCTCCAATTATGTGTCCATGAAGACTCCGAGAGCACTTTGGAGCCAATGTCCAAAAGATCCAGGTAAAGAAGAGAAAACGCAGGGCCAGAGATATGGCTCAACAGGTGGAGTGCTTGCCCAGCATACACAAAACCCTGGGTTTGATCCCTAGGAGGCACAGAACTAAGCATGCCTGCAATCTCAACAAGAGTTCTAGGTCATCCTCAGCTACACAGAGTCTGAGGCCAGTCTGGGCTAAGAAGACCCCAACTAAACAAACAAAAAGCAAAAACGATGAAATAGTTCCATTACAACTGCTGAAAAGAATCACATGACTGCATTAGAACTGTGGTCTGATTCACAATTTTAAGCGGTATAAATACCTCATCAGAATTGGAAACAAATCTGCCCGGTGGGTCGCTTTCACTACAGTGTTATCTTCTGAGATGTTAAAATGCACAATCTCTTCCTTAAAGCTTCTGTCATCCAGCAGCCTTTGTAAGTTCTCCCTTTCAAAAGACACAGCATAAACCGTCACTCAGTCCAGGGCACTTTCAAACGATGGAAAGAGCAATATTTACACATACAGCTAAAATATACAGTAAGTAGTTCATACTGAGGCTCACAACTGGAAGGACAATCCTCACAAAAATGTCTTTAAATTGCAAGAGGTAAATGGCTTAGAAGGGATTAGAGTTGGTCCATAACCCTGATGTTTAGGAGCATCTGACACAAAAGCTTTACTTCTTAGGCAGTACCATTCCCTAGGTAATCACAAAGGATTTATGGAATTATGTTAACAAGGACAGAGACATGTTACCACTTTCTAAGACATATTTTTTAAATTAAAAATCTCTTTTCCATTTTCTTATCTACAGAGAATAATTCCACAAATACACTCTGGCTTACATCTCTTGCCTGGAAATAGTTATGATTACTTCAGAGGAGGGGGACTTCTCAGGCCTGGAAGACATTATTTCAGAAGTGGCTCTAGGTAAAAGGTCAAGTTTCTCTAGCTTACGCTGCTCACCTGTAAGGGAGGAGATGAGGATGTCTGTAGGTCATTATGCAGTCCAATGTTATCTTTTGCACAGCTTGATCTTGGTGTAGCAATAACTAGAAATGACATTTTACAGAGTAAGTTAATGAAGTAATATATACACAAACCATAAAATAGAAATTTAACTAACCAAATAGTAAGACTGTACCAGAAGAAGGAGAAGGAGGAGGAGGAGGAGGAGGAGGAGGAGGAGGAGGAAATAAAGCTCTAGCCTGAATTCTCTGTGTGAGCCTGGATTTAACCAACTGTGCTGATCCTGTGAGAAGGACATCCTATACTATACAGTTAATATTCTATGTGGTTAATAGTCAGCAAATGTCAAAGGAGGACATGGCTGCATTTGCCATTCTGGTTAGTAAGTTTACAACACTATTCCTGTGGCCAGAGACTTCTAAGCTCAGGCCTTTTATCATGTGTAGAGTGTGAACAAAGTCTGCTGAGCAGATTAAGTTCCTCCAAAAGACCGTACACATATGAGAAAGTTCACTTCCTCAGGGCATTGCATTTTCCCGTCATCTTTTCTGGAGTTTGAGATAGACATTGTAATTACAGCTAACAACCATTTCATGTACACACTCTCATTCTGTTGAACAGATTTAGAAATGTGAGTCCCCACCATGGCTGAATTAACATAAAGCAAAGGCAGCCAGCCATCTTTTCCTCTAACTATGGCTTTACTGTTCTTACTTCTAATACTGTCAGCATCAGTCACTCCATTTTGAAGTTGACTTCAGAGTCAACTAAATTAGTGCAAGCTAAAATTACATTAAGACGATTTTTTAAATGAGCCTATTAACAAAAAATAGTACTAGGGCTAGAGAGATGGCTCTAGAGTGCCAACTACTCTTGTAAAGGTCATGAGTTCAAATCCCAGCAACCACGTAATGGCTCACAATCATCCGTAATGAGATCTGATGCCCACTTCTGGGATGTTTGAAGACAGCTACAGTAAGCAGGGCCGGAGCAAGAAGAAAAAGTATCTGAAGACAGCTACAGTGTACTTACATATAATAAATAAATAAATCTTAAAAAGAAAAAAAAAATAGTATTTATAATCTAGAGATGGCCCTATCCACGAATGCCAAAAACCCAAGTTACTCTGGTAAAGAAAATGTGAGAGAAGTTGAGAGGTCAAAGTATACAGAATTTATTTGACTTACCTGAAGATACAACTCATACAATTTAGATTCTAGATATAAAGCCCGTGGGTTTGAAAACTTAGAGAAGACTTGCAAATGAGCAATCAGCTGCCTAAACAAAAAGAGAGACCACAGAGGTAGTAAAGAATAGAGACCATCTAGAGAGAACATTCCCGCCACTTTCTTTTCTGACAAGGTTCCAAACAGTCCACCCCTAAGTCTGTTGTTAATCACCCAAGCAAAGGTTTAATGATTAGGAGATTATTTTCTGGCAACTTCAAATCTCAGGTGGTCTCTTCCCACAACCCAGGCTTTGCACCACAGTAAACCTTCAGGATGTGTGCAGAAAGGCTTAGCTAAACCAAAGCTGGAAAGAAGGTGGTGAGAACAGCATGCTCTTGGGTGAGCATGGATGATTTGGGGGCTTATTCCTTTGTGAGGTTCCATGCAAGGAAGAGGCAGAATTCACCTTCTTCTTCTCACAGAACATAAAACACTGATGGCATACCACCAGGTTTAGGTGACAATGGCTCTTGCTTGTGTAACTGACAAAACACACAGCTAAACTCTGGGATGAGAGGTAAGAGGAAGACAGACTATCCAGAGCAAACGCATCATCTACTGGAGCAGATGTAGAAATGTGTCTTCTCCATGTGCCCACCTGACTCCCTAGTACATAGATTCTAGGAAGCAAGGTTATACAGCTGATCTATGCACACACTGAGATAGCTCTGAGGGTCTTGTTATCAATTCATCCACCCACTTTCCCTCTTCCCCCTCTCCAAGGTCTCATGGACTCACTACACGGATCTGGTTTGCCTGGAACTTGCTATGCAGATCAGACTGCTTTGAACTCAGAGATTTGCTGAGATTAAAGGGTGTGTGTGTGTTCATTTATGTATGTGAGTTCATTGTTGCTGTCTTCAGGCACACCAGAAGAGGGCATCAGATCCATTACAGATGGTTGTAAGCCACTATGCGGTTGCTGGGAAATGAACTCAGGACCTCTGGAAAAGCAGTCAGTGCTCTTAACCACTGAACCATCTCTCCAGCCCTGCCCTATTCTTTCTTACTCTTGATTTCATCATAGGTATCCTGCCTTCTGGTCTGGAAGTGACATGAGGCCCCGTCTATAGCTCTATGGGACCCAGAGGAGGAAAAATGCCATCCCATGGGATGTGAGGGACTGGACCACACCCTCACACGGTTTTTACTGAGAAACTCCACTACCTGCGCTCGCGCTTACTTGCATTCATACATGTGTGTCACATAGCCAGCACAATTTATTCACATTTTCAATGATGGTATCTGGTAGCAATATTCTAGGTTTGGGTATAGGAAGCAGATGAATCCTTACAGAATTTCTTTTTCTTCTTCCTTTCTGCCCCTGGACTGTATAGATGAGGTTCACTGTCAAGAACTCCTACCTCCACCTCTAACTGAATTTTCTGTGTGCACTACCATGCTTGGCTCATAGAATGCTGCCTGAGCACAGAGCCACACGCATGCTAGGCAAGCACTCTGCCAACTGAGCTAAATGTAAGTACCTCTTCATTTCTAGTGTTTTTAGACAAGTTTCTTTCGAACACTTCAACGGACCAGGAGGGGGGGCAGTTAATAATGAGAATACCACTTGCACCCCTAGGGTCATGAAAGTCCCTTATGATTTTCATAAGATAAAAATCCAAAGCAAGCAGAGATCCCATGATACAAGTTATGGTCAGTTATGAGAGTCTGAAATCACCTAAGATAACTTCAGTGAAGAACTAGAAGTACACCTTCAAGTATGAACAGATCCTCTCAGTGGGTAGAAATAAGGCCAGGGCATTTGGAAAGAGCATGTGTGCAGGTCCAGAGGTGAGGAAGGCCACGGAGTGACTGGATAAATGGCTTATTCATTTATTCAGCAAACACACAGCTCCACATCATCTTTCACTAGGGGTTATACTGATAGACACCGAGGGGAGAACAGGAGCTAACGCCACACGCAGCTCGGCCGGGACCCTTCCTGGGCCTGTGCCTGATTCACTCTTTCCTCTGGCTGATAGGCCCTTCCTTCTCTAACACTGGCATCAGTCTTAGTCTGTCAGCAGCAAAGGTGTTCCTCCCTCTGTGAAAGGTTTTCGCCAAGCCTTTGCCTCAGTCTTTTTGGTAGAAGGAAATAGTTCTTTACAGTGCTTACAGAAACCCCATAAACATAATTTGACCAGCCATTTGACACACTCTTACATTGTAGATGTTTGCAGTTAGTTCATCTTTGCAACCCTGCACTTAGCAAAGAGCACTGGCAAGCTACCAAATGGATAAATCTATAAATGGCTAGTGTTGAAACACACAAGTGAGATCTAAAAGTTTAAGAGCAGCGCCAGCCTGGCGGATCAGACCTTCAATCTAAACAATCTTCAGGTAAGCTCAAAGAGCCTTCGAGAGCAGGCCTTTTTTCCTTCTCTTTTTTATAGTTTAGAACAATTTAGATAAATGAATAACCAAGGGAACTGGAAGGTAGCACAAGTAACGAGCAGGGGCTAAGTCAGAGGCAAAAGGGGGTGCTGACAAGAGGCTCCCCTGTCACACACACAGGGCCCTAAGGGTGCCTCAGTGCTCTAGCCTGTAATGTTCCCATCTGTAAAGGAACCATGACAAAAAAGAGCCACATCAACAATTCCTCATGTCCTAAGATTCTGGGGTGAAATAAGGAAGCTAATCATTAATTGTTTCTAAACAAATCAGCAATCCTCATGGTGCCCAAGAGACTAAAGAAAGGGGCAGAGAGATCCAGGATAGCAACATGTGAATTACTGGGCTATAGTAACAGAAGTGTGGTCTTGGGTAGCACCAATGCCAGCAACACTCCATAAATGTCACTTGTATAATTCTGGACCTATCTGCCTTTATCTTTGATTTCTCAGACCACCAGATCTCAATGCCTGGCACCAGCACATTTCAGAGTAAGAATCTCCAAAGACCGACCAAACTGTCAGGAGAATCTCAGGACAGCATGTCAATACTTAATCTAAGGAGTCTATCTTTCTTGAAACGAGTTCCTAGGCAGACAAGAGGAGACTGCACTGCTTTCCCTACAAGCCCAGCTCCATGATCAGTCAGTGGTGGGGAACTCACTTTGCCGCAGCCCTTCTTGTCTTTTTCTTCTGGGATGCTTCATTTGTGGGCACAGCCTCTTCCTCCAGTTCTTCATCCTCTCCAGCAGCAGGTTCTTCCTCCGCTTCCTCAGCCACTGCTCCTCGGCCTTTTCTGCGTAGATCCTGAGTAGGAGCAATCTGCAGATCTGCTGGATAGTACTCATTACTGTAAGAGGATGCATGTGAGAACAACAGTGAGGAGTGTGCACATCAGAAAGGCATCCATGGCACATGGGAATGATTGCACGCACACACATGCGCATGCACACACACATAGCTCTTTAGCCAGATGCTTCTATACTAGTACTCCTAAATTATTTTATTCTATGTGATGGGTATGTTGCCTACATGTATGTCTGTACACCAGATATGTGTTCGGTACCAGCAGAGGTCAGAAGAGAGCGTTGGATCCCCCAGGCTGAAGTCACAGATAGCTGCCAACTGCCACGTAGGTGCTAGGAACTATACTCTGGTCTTTACAAGAGCAGTTGGGGCTCTTAACCACTGAGCCATCTATCCAGCCCTACACTAGTATTCTCTTTCCTACAGTCTCTCTCACAGACAAGGCAATCGCTATCTGCTCTGTTACTTCATTGTTGAAAAGATTTGAGATGTTTACTCTGTACTCAAGTGAAATTGACCTTATCTCTGAAGAGAGGGTAATCTTTTCAGGAAGTGGTATGGGGGGTACTGCTGTGCAAAAGGATGTAACCAGACTTCCATTTCTCATCACTACCAGGACTCGATGGAAAGTAGGTTAAAGATAAAAGGCCAAACTATGAGACTACCAGGGAAGAGAGAAAAAGGTAATGCTTCGTTTCAGTCACATGGGCAAAGTTTTGTTTTTAATAACAAGTACCCAAAAGCACATAGACAGGAAGTGCCACCAGGTCTCAAACACCAGCACTAGGTTCTGTTATTACACATTAGTCTTCCTCCAACACGGTGACCCCTTCTACTACAGGCCCCTGTCTCTGCCCCTACACTCCATAGCATTTTTATAGAAAGGTCTTTGTCCTGAAATCAAAGGGAGATGATATTTATGGAAAGTTAATACAGCAGGACATTTAGAGTCTATGAACACCAAAATCAACGTTCCTGGACACAGCCCTAGCTACCTTGCTACAGCGGCCACAGCCTTTAAGACTCATACAATGCAATAGAAAAGCCAGATATTTCGTTTCCCATAAGCAGGTGGTTTTGTGTCAACAAGGCAGAAGCTGGAACCAGGAGTGTGGGGTACTGCTGGGACAGACCTGACCACGTTTTGGGGAGGATTGTGGAAGGACTTTGGAACTTTGGGCTAGAAGAGCCATTGGGTATTTCGAGTTCAGTAGGAAGTTCTTGAGGAGCTTGAAAGATAGTGCTCAGAGTAGTGCAGAAGATGGAGGCCTGGCTTCCGAAGTTTCAGAGGGAAGTTTAACGACTCTCTGAGGGCTGTTGCTATTTTTAATTGAGAGTCTGTGGTTCTGGTCAGCAGGAACCGAAGAATCAGCCACGATTATCAAGCGACCAGCCACCACTGAAGTGGAACCTTTGCTTTACCAGGACAATTGATGCTGGTTAGCTGGCTGGAGCTGAGAAATTATGGGTAATGAAGGAGACCAGCATCACTGAGGCGAAATCTTCCAGAAGTGTTTCCTGAGAGCACAGAGAAGCTGTGCTCCAGAAGTGGCCAATGTTGTACCTTGTGCTGGCAGCCAGACATGGTAATGTGCAAGAGTCACCCAGGTGGTACTGGTTTTGAAGGCATGAAGGGGTCACTGAGAGCAGGAGAGGCTCGGCACTGTGAAAGGCCAGGAGAGGCCATTAGTTAAGGTGCAGCCTCAGCAGCAGCTGAAAGTCCAGGACTGAAGGGGTCATGGAGAGCAGCGGAGGCTTGGCACCATGAAGAGAACCTATTGGTGAAAGTCTAAGCCCGTGTAGCAGAAGACACCAGTGTGTCAGAAATGCCAGTACCATGAGACTGCCACCAAAACCAGCTGCAGCAGTAGAGCCAGCTGGGAGCCTAAAAGACAAGCTGTGTGTGCTACAGAGAGCAGAGTTGGAGAAGTGACCCAAGCCCTTTGGAGGATCCCAGAAGATCAGGAGTGGATCTCAGACACTGGACTGTTGGAATTTGATTTTGCTTGGATTCGACTGTGACTGTGCCTTGATTTTTCCCCTTTTGAAGTAAGAAAGACAAGTAATTATTTTCTTTTTTACTGGAGCCCCCAACTTTAAGCAGCACTCCTCCAGGGCATCTGCATCAGCTCCTACTTCCAGGATCCTGCCCAGCTTGAGTTCTTGTCCCGACTTTCTATAACAATGATAGCAATATGGAAGTATAAGCTTCTCAACTTGCTTTTTGGTCATGGTGTTTCATTGCAGCAATAGAAACCCTAAGTAAGACAGGACCTTATATATTTCCTCCACTGACTTGTGGCATGTCTCGTCTGCATTAACCTTTCCTGCTCCCCCCCCCCCACCTGGAACCCGCTATGTAGACCAGGTTGGCCTTTGACTCACAGAAATCCACTTATTTATGGCTCCAAGTGCTGTGATTAAAGATGTGCATGCATCAAGACACCTACCTTCGCTGTCCTTCCTGAGCTTTTGTGAACAGCAGTATCAGTGTATGCGCTGTCTCAATTATGAATAAGCATCAACAGAAACACCCTCTTGACCCATAGTCCCGCTGAGTCAGCAGTCTCCACTCTACAGGAACTCACAGGTTCCATTTTCCTTCTTCACTGTCTCTAGAGCTCATTTGATCAGACTTCCATCCAGATTAAGTAAAGCAACTCATTAAGGTCTACGTGTATCTCTCTGGGTACAGTCTACTCTTGAGGCTAAAGGTCAACTCCTCTTCCACATATGACTGACAGCTCAGAAATACCTAATTTTCTAATCCAACCGACTATCCCTCCCTTAGACATTCATCCTTAAACTAAGAGGTAATGTTATTTCTTGAGGGAAAATGGGAAGTTAACATGCTAATGCATGCTAATATCCAAGTCTTGCTCCTGTTCCTATTCCCCTGTCCTGACCTCCTTTGCTGGTTCCTTATCTCCTCTCTGTAAATGCTGGTTCATACTAGCCCTTGTAAGTCTCCCCTCTCTCTCTCAGGGACTCACTTTTCTGTCAGATGACTTTAAATGCCGCTCATCTACTGAAAATTCTCAATTTATCATCCCCACACCAAGCCCTCTCTTGGAACTTAAACATTCGAAACCCAACGCCTACTTGTCCTTTCTTCTTGGGCACCTACCACATACCCTGAACGTAACACAAATTCCAATGACGTCCTGATTCCCCCAAAGCAGCAGCTTCTGCATTCCTTTCCTAGTTGCCCAAGCACAACCATGAGATTCAGTTGTCCCCGCTCCTTCTGATCCCACAACCAACACAACCTCCAAATCACAGAAAGCTCTTCTGATTAGAATCTTATCCAAGTTTGTTTATTTGTTTGTTTGTTTCTTTCTTTCTTTCTTTTCTCCCTCTCTCTCAAACTGGAATTCTTTTTAAAGATCCATCCTTAACCCTACAGCCTTGGTCAGGCCACCAGCTAACCTTGCTCACACTGTAATCTCCTCCAATGACCTCTCTCCCCTCACTGCTACCATTCTACAATCTACTCTCAAAGCAGCATCTACAAGTTCTTCATGCTTCTGCTTAAACTGCCCTGTTCTCTGACAGATGAAGGCCAAACGCCTCACTTTCACAAGGCCAGTGTTAACTTCCTGCTCCCACCTCTACTGACTCTCTCCTTGGATCATGCTCTACTGGTCACCCAAACCTCCTTTCTGTTCCCTGGACAAGTTCAACATTCTGTGGCTTAGGTCCTGCTCAGTTTAACCCCATACCTTCTTCCCATGTGACAAAGCACACCAGAACATATGCTTATTATTTAGTTCTATTCTACACAACACATCCTTTCGAAGCAATCTGTCTAAAGCACTCAAGACTCTCAGACTCACACACTCACAACAAAACAAGGCTTCAGAAAGCTCTTATTATTCTTCAAGAGTACTGGCTTAGTCAGGGTTTCTATTCCTGCACAAACATCATGACCAAGAAGCAAGTTGGGGAAGAAAGGGTTTATTCACCTTACACTTCCACACTGCTGTTCATCACTAAAGAAAGTCAGGACTGGAACTCAAGCAGGTCAAGAAGCAGGAGCTGATGCGGAGGCTATGGAGAGATGTTAACTTACTGGCTTGCTTCTCCTGGCGTGCTCAGCTTGCTTTCTTATAGAGACCAAGGCTCCCAGTGCAGGGATGGTACCACCCACAAGGAGCCCTCCCCCCTTGATCACTAATTGAGAAAATGCCTTACAGCTGGATCTCATGGAGGCATTTCCTCAACTGAAGCTCCTTTCTCTGTGATAACTCCAGCTTGTGTCAAGTTGACACAAAACCAGCCAGTACAAGTACATTTCTCAGCACTGAGACTCCGAGCAGCAGACACGGTTATGTCACTCCCAGGCAAGTAGGAAAACAATGGTCAGGGAAAGAAACAGCAAGGCACTGATCAAACTCAACATGGCCCTTCCTTTGTGGTAACCTGACCTATTTTTATTAGCACCATTTGTATGTTGATTCGTATATAATTAGATGGAGAATAAAACTAGCTGAGTGTTTACCTGAGGAAGTGCTTTGCAGACATGATAATGGTTTGAAACATGACAAAAAAAATGCAAAACACCCAGCCAGTGGAGAGGCTGATACCTCACCCTCACACAGGGGCAAAGTCAAAGCTACTTACTTGATGAATCTCAGGAAAAGTGGGGAGAGTTCCCTGGACCTTGGCTCTACTCTCTCTGGGAATTTGGCCAAAGATCGCCAAAGCAAGAATCGGAAGTTGGTATGGTCCAGTCGTTCCCGACAGTCGGTTTTCAATGCTAACTGCTGTTGGTAGAGAGCTCCAACGTCTCCTTCCTGGGTTTGCTCCCAACTTACATCTTCCGTGGACTCTTCATCTCTCATATCCTTCTGCAGTTCTCTTTCTGCAAGAGAAAAGTGTCAGCCTCATGCCAGTAGACCACTACTTACCCTTAAGATAAGATGTGTGTTTTCTAGTAACACAAAGAGAAAAGCACCATCACAGAACTTTATCAAACTAAACAATTAAATAAACATGGTGTTCCAGCCCTCCAGACTTCTGCTCATACCGGCATGTGAAGCTGCCTTTTCTAGATGTTCATAGCAGACATTCCAGAATTGTTTGTTTTCCATTCCATAGGCATGAGAACTAAGAGGAAAAGATCATAAAATACATGATACAGCATGGTCTTTAGTACAAAATATCCCACTAGAAGAATGTTTAAGAATCAACTAAATGTTAATTTGGTTAACCTTCAACATGAGATTAAATCTGTTGTTTTTACACTGTCTACATTGCACAGACTATGTATTTTATCATTATTCGATTGTGCATATGATATGCATGAATGAATGGGGGCATACATGTACCAGTGTCTGAACAGAGGATAGTCATCAGATTATTTGGGGAATTGGGTTCTTTCCTTCTTTTCCTGCAGGATCCAAGGATTGAACTCAGGTCATCAGACTTGTGTATAAGAACTTTTACCTGCTGACCACCTTGACAGCTCACAGAAATTATTTACATAGTCTTAAAAGGCTACAGAATATTTCTTAACATGTAAGTAGATACATGCAAGACTATTTAGTTTTGTTGTACTTTGAATCAGACTTTCTATGAAGTCTAAGCTGGTCTAGAACCCATTATCAAGTCCCAAACTGACAATCTGCTGGCCCCACCACTGAGTGCTAGGCATGAACTACCATATCCAGTTAGGTAGAGTAATATTAAAGACACAATAATGAAATTGGAACATAATATATTCTCCACCTTTTCCACTCTGTTGCTTTGACAAACACCATAACCAAAAGCAACTGGGGAGGGAAATGTTTTCTTGACTTATACTTCTAGCTCACTACTCATTGAATGGAAGCCAGGGCAGGGTCTCAGAGTAGGAAGTTAGAGGCAGAAAGCATGGAAGAGTGCTGCTTGTTGCCTCACTCCCAGGCTTAAGTGCACCTGCCTAGGGACTCTGCTTCAAACAGTGGGCTGGGCTCTCCCACACTAATGATCAATCAAGACAAGTCCTCAGACAAACCCAATAAAGAAACTTACTGACTCTCTCTCGAGGTGATTCTGGACTATGTCAGGTTGACAAAACTCAGAAGGACAGCATTTGAGGGCGGGCCATTAAGAAACGGAAGTTGCTGGCGAGAAAACAACTGCTGCACCAGACTTAGTTAAATATCTATTTCTCTGCACCTAATCCAAATAAACATCGACTATTTGAAAGACACTTTTCAGCTGGACATGCTGGCACACGCTTCCAATGTCACTACTCGGGAGGTAGAGAGGTCTGTGTTAGTTCAAGGCCAGCCTGATCCTCATAGCTAGTTCCAGGCCAGCCAGGAATACATATTTAGAATCTGTCTCAAACACTTTTCAGAACTTAATGTTGAGACACAAAGGGAATCATGTAGGGTTATTTTTGTTTTGTGTTTTACGGTTTGAAGCCCCTACAATAATATTCTCAAGTTTTCTCTATGAGTCACTAGTCTTCCATCCCTCTTCCCCCCTTCCCTTATCTTCCTCCTCTTTCCCTTCTTCGCCCTCTTCTTTCAGGAGACATACAGCTGCATAGCCCAGCCTCAAATTTAGGAAGCTCCCTGCCTTCATCTCCTGAATCCTGGGATTACAAGTGTGCATCAGCACGCCTGGCTTCCCACTAACTTTCTAACCAACATAAACTTTGCACTAGATCTGACACGTTATGCACAGGGTATATTGTACATGGGAATAGGCCTCAACAATAAGATAGCCCAGACACTATAGGGAGACTTTAAAAGTGTTCAGTGACTTAGGAGCCATCGTTTGTGGTAATGGACCACTGATTACCCGCACGACACTTCCTATCTTTTGAAGGTTACCCCTCCCCCCACCGCAAAACCAGTTGAAGTCCAAAGGAAAGTGAAAAATTTGGACTGCTCTGAAAGGAAGTAAAAAGCAGGCAAATTGGTTCAAAATTGAAGAGGGATTTGTTTACTCTGCTTCTGTCAAGTAAGAACTAATAAGATCTGGAGAGACATGACATATTTCCAGTCTGACAAAAAGCCAGAGTAAAGAGTCAAGGGCAAACATCTGTAAAAGGACAGATTTCTCTATTTCAGCCACAGCATATGCTATTTTGTGACTATTAAAATCATTTGTTTGAGTTAAAGGTGTGTATGTGTGTATAAGGTATGCTAGACAGCTAGGATTTTGAAAAGTCCTTATTTTTAAAGTATGGTTCAGTGATCTAATATGTAAAAATAAAAATATGCAATTATCACAATATATCTTTTGATCATATAAACAATATCATAAAGTAAAAAGAAAACCCTCCAGTCATTTAAGTGCACAGAAATATTTGTACAGCTAGCCTACTGAAAAGCAGGCACTAGAGAGAATGTCTATTTTTCTTCCCTGTGCTGTCTCACAGAGGACTCAGATACCCATACACTTAAACCATACCTAATGGAACACAGGCCTGGCTTTGGCCCCATCATTCTGCATCAGTTAAAGAGAATGGCCACAACCCACTAAACCATGCTTACCTTATGAGCTCGATAACAGGGTCCCAGAGGGCACTGAAGTTAACATATAGCATGCCAAACAGATAACGGAGTGGCACCTGCAAGTCCAAGAGAGTGCTTTAGTAAGCATGTGACAGGCAGCGAGAGAAGGTCAGAAGAGAAGTGCTCAAACACACACGCCCCCTGGACAAAACGGGGTTTGGGAAGATGCTTGCATTTACAAGAGAAGTTTCTTGGTATTATCCCAGAATTCAATGTGTAATAATTTTTCTCCAGCTCCTAAAATCTTGCTCATACTCATTAGAACCCAGTATGCAAGCTCATCCCAGATGTTCGCTCACAAAGTCTATGTCTAATTGGGAAGGAAATTCCATCATAAACACTATGACCCAAAGCATCACACATTAATAAGGTATAGCCACTAAGGAAAACAAACAAACAAACAAAACCCCAACCAACCAAACAAACAAACAAGTTATAGGAATGGTGGCTGAAACCTCTTATATCTGCTTATGCCCCAGGTCATTCTTCCTTGCTTTTTGGGGGTGGTGGTGTCTCTTTGTATAGCACTGGCTTCCCTGGAACTCACAGTGTAGACCAGGCTAGTTCAAGGTCACAGAGATCATCCTGTCTCTGCCTCTCAAATGCCAGGATTACAGGTATGTGCCACCATGCCTGGCTAGATGGCTGAGTTCTCGAACCTGGGCTTTCAGAGACTCTAGCTCAGGGGTCCTAAAGCTTTCTCAGTCAGCTTCTGTACAGTGTTCATTGTCAACACTCCATTTTCCAGGTTAGGCACGACGGTGATCTGTGGATTTTTTATTTTTAATTTTGGGGGTGGGATGTAGGCATATGTTCCGGCTATAATCCGCGTTCCAAATGAAATGTAGAGAACACTAATATTTACACCAGCAAAGAACGACCCTAGATGAAAGGGGAATGCCTTTCTCAGCCTTGCTCCTATGAGTCCATGATGGATTTTCCAAAGGCAAAGCCAATATCCTGCAGCTGTGAAGATGTGGTAAAAATTGGCTTTAAACCTGACGCAGCATCCTCCCTCGTAAGGAGTCAGTTCTAAAAAGGGACTAACACTCCCACACTTTGCTGTGAGAACTGAATGAGATTATTATGGGAAGGATTATGAATGGAAAGGCGTGGAATTACAAAGTACAAAACTTGTTCTTTTCTAGGCTGATTTGGTTTCCTGCAGATATACTATTAATTAGCATGAGCTTGCTTTTACACTTCTGAATGGAAGTACTTGAGCTGTCTGGCCTGAGACCTCAGTGCGCAGCAGCGGGAAGCATGAACCATGCACGATCCATGACACCTCGGCCGAATTCCAATTCCTCCAACTAGGCACTACATGATCTTGAGCAAACCTGAAGCTCACTATGCCTCAGTTTCCTTCTCTGTAAAGTATCATATGGTGCCTCCCATTCCTTATGCTTCTGGGCATGCCTAAATCCAACAAGAAGCAATGCTTGGCGTTTAAAATATTCTTTCTCAAAGAAGAGACTTCCAGAACGCAACACATGACTTGTTCTTTCTTGACATGGCAAGGATAGAAATGAGGTGAAATACTGATAACTACTTTATTCTTACAGTTTTCTTTGTATATTTTACAGCCATGCACACAGTGTGGCTGCTCTGACAGTTACTCGTTTCATGGCCATTCTCTGAATCCTAAAACCTAGCCACCATCAATTCTTGAAAAGCAATGGCCAGAGAGCATTATAACATGAAATGATCTCAATATGGAAGGACCATGTTTTCTTAGTCTACTTTCAACGGGTTTTGCCTAGAATAAAACAAAACAAACAAAAAATTTACTATGTTTTCATTCATTTTGTTGTTTCAACATATACTGAATTGCTTGTTTTAAAAGAAACCTAATAAAGAAAATTGTACCCCAGTAGGGATCAAACAGAACACTCTTCTATAAATCCATTTTCACTGAACACCTACTCAGTAGAGCATGGCACTGTGCTCTACTGAGCACAGATGATGAATTAAAGACCTAAAATCCTCAAAACGGCCAGAATCTACAGGTAATCAATGGCAGAACGATCACCCATCAGACAGCAGGCTGGCTGTGGGGAGAAGGAGAGCACATCTGAGACAGCAGAGATGGACTGTGGTATCAGTATCTCCTGGAGCCTGGAGAACACATCCATTTGCAGTTTCCCCGCAGAACCTATGTGTCAGACCTCACTTCTTTTGCACGTTCTTCCTCTGGAATGGGACATTACAACCTCCTTGAAGATGCAGCTAAACATCACCCTTCTAGAAATTTTCAGATTCTTGAACAGATGGAAGGTCCCCTAGTCCTTGCCCTTGACACTCTCGCTGAAGGCGGAGGCTGAGCTTTTGTTTCTCACCTGGTCACTGCTGGCCAACATAATGCTTGATGACAGATTAATGTTAACACCTTTAAGAACTAGTGTATTGTGCTTACATGGTAGCTTCATTCATTCTGGGATTTTAGATTTAGTTCATGCAGTTCCTACAGTGGACTACAGACTATTGTTTTCCTAATTCACAAACAAGAAAATTTGCCGACCCTTCACCTTGGTAGTCATGAGTACTCTACTTAAACTGCTGTGGGAAACCAGGGGCCAGTAGTCAGCTGTTTCTCATGTGATATATTTCTGCAACCTACTCCCACACCCGCCAAGCATACTCTATCCTGAATTGCTTCTTTTATAGGACAGAACCCACATTTTAGAATTTTTTTCTGTCAACAAAACTGGTTTCTGTTTCTCTCTGTCCCTCTGTCTCTCTGTCTCTGGTAAGGCTAATGAAGCCAGACACCAGCTGAAACTAAAGTCCTATATTTTAAAATGCTCACGTGCCACAACTAGGTAAGAAACACCCAGCTGCTGGCATAGCCAAAGCCACTCTTTCTAGGCAAAAGGACACTACAAGGAAGGAAGGAAGGAAGGAAAGAAGGAAGGAAGGAAGGAAGGAAGGGAAAGACAGACCCCACCGTTACCTCCTGCAGCGGTCCCTGAGGCACTGCACCCTGCACCACGTCATGCCTCAGCTTTCTCAAGTGTAGAAGCTTCTCTCTGTAATCGCTCACAGTTGCTGGCACAAGTTCAGCCTGGCGTAATATAGCGAAGGCTGACTGCCGCTCTGAGAGCCCATCATCCTGAAAAGCCAGACAAAACCCAAGGCAGGTCAGAACTTTGATTCCAAAAGGAACATGAGACACTACTAAAGGGTTTTATTTTGTGAGATGGGGTCTTACTATGTAGCCCTGGTTGGCCTGGAACTCGTTATGTGGTTCAGGCTGACCTCAAACTTACAGAAAAGACCTGCTTCTTGCCTCCCAAGTGCTAGGATTAAATGTGGGCACCACGATACTCAGCTGAAAGGTTTAAAAAACAAAACAAAAAAAATCTAACCAAGAATATGCCAGAGAGGGGAGATCCTTAGAGCTCAGTGGTCAACCAGCCTAGCTGGTTCAGTGGGAAGCCTTGTCTTAAAATATAGTTATCAAGGCTGGAGAAGTGGCCCAGAAGTCAAGAGCAATGGTTGCCCTTCCACAGGTCCCTGGTTCAATTCCCAGCACCTCCATGGTAACTCATAAACTACCTGTGACTTCAGTTCCAGGAGATGAACCCCTCTTCTGTCCTCCTTGGGTACTAGACATGTAGACATTGCACAGATATATATGCAGGCAAAATATCCATACACATAAAAAAATGATTAGCTCTAAAGACATACAAACAACAGAAAATGGACTTGGCAGGTAGTACCTATATATTCATTCACACTTAAATATACGTAACAATAAAAGTATGAAGTGGAGAGGGGCATGGGAGAAGTTGGAGGGGAAGTAATTTAAGTGTTACTTTAAATTAAAAACCAGGGTAGCAAACAATACAAAACACCAACTTCGACCTCTAGCCTTATTCATGTGCACTAAGTGTATGTGCGCGCACACACATACATACATATGCATTCCACACACACAGTAAATAGGAAGTTGTCAAAAGGATTCAAACTAAGAGCATCTACTGAAATAAAGAAAAAAAATGTGTGTATGCACATGCATAGATATATATGCATACTCTCTCCCTGTTCAATTCTACTTCTAGTCTTTGCATAATGGAAACAATTCTGCATATGCAAATATCCATCTAAGGGAGGTCACTGTGGTCTGTGTAAGATACTGGAAAATGGTAACTAAAACCCAGCTTATTGATGAGCTCCCATCAATAGAGGAATCAGTGAGACTTTAAACTGTAGGGACTATTTAAACTTCAGAGGAAAGAGGCAAACCCAGAGGCACGAATAGAAAAACTTTCATGGCAACACCAGCCTTCACCACGTCTGCTACCCACGAGATTCGAAAGAACATTTCGCAGACTTAGTGGGAGACAAGAATATGAATTCAAAACCACCAATTTCTATCATATATGTTTACACGTTATACTATCCACTCTAATAATTACAATACCTCCATTGAAACTGGAAGCCGGATGTCAAAATGATTTAGGATCCTTATTGTCAAAAGCCGAATCTAGAGAGAGATACAGGGGGGATTTCAGATTGCAAAGTGTGAGTGAAGGAAGAAACTGCGTGCAGCTGGTGAAGCCCACAGCTCACAAAATCCAAGGGGCACTGTCTCATCATCGCAAAGCCTGCCTTTTCTATCTAGTCCAACACTTGATCCCAACAGTAAATGAATTACAAATAGGATGAGACGGAGTGGGTGAGGCTGCCCAATATACACTAACATTGTTTCAGCTACGACAGTAACTAAGCACCAGGGCCTGACTACGCTTACACAACTCAACTACAACCAGCAGCTCTGGACTCCTTGGCAACATGGGCATTCCACACACTCGAGTGGTAGGTGAACCACCTAAAGTTTATTGTTTCTTTCTTTCTTTCTTTTCTTTCTTTCTCGTTCTTTCTCTTTTGCTTTTTTTTTCAAGACAGGGTCTTACCATGCAGCCCTGGCTGTCTTGGACCTCACTATGTATAGACCAGGCTAGCTTTAAACTCACACAGATCTGCCTCCAAGCACTGGAATTAAAGGTGTACGTCACTACTCCTGGCTGAAGTTTTATTTTTTCTAAATTTGCAAACCTTTTGAGAACAGCGGTGTATCACAAGAACACATTCTAGTTTTAAGTTGTAAGACACGGATAGGCTGTTCACTCTTAGTATAAGCACAATTTTCTAGGCCACAAAATATTCATCGTGCAAGCCTGTACAATGGAGATTTAGTCAAACAAATATGAGTACATAAATTTAAAAAAAAAATTTTATTTATCTAGGTTTTATTTTCTACCCTAGTCCTACTGAATTAGAATGGTTGGAGGCAGAGCCCTAAGATTTGTCATTTTAATGATCATTCTAAGCAGGCTTGCTGTGATCAAACTGTGGCCAGTGTTTAGCCATCACTCTGATGGAAAGCACCCCAGCAATGCCCGATGAGGAAGTGAGTGAGCACGAGCTGAGCTTTCAACACAGTATTACCTTGGAGACACCAGTTGAGATGTTTGCTTGTAACTTGGGAAATAATTCCATGAAAGCCTCCTCAGACAGTGGCCCTTTGCATCCACATAACGCTAGCCTCTGGTAATAGAGATCGGCCAACAGCAACACAGATGGCTCCATTGGAAATGTTCTGCAACAAGATATTTATGAGAGCCAAACTGCATCATACTGCTAAGTTACTAAGAAATGTCCGTTGATGAGGGAAATATAAAAAGCAGCAGGTGTAAGTTTTATAGAGATATCCACCATCATTTTATAGCTGCAGACCAGGTCGCCAGGTGAGTGATGTGCTCAGACACAATCTGCTAGCTAGAGGCAGAGGTGGGGACTAGAACCTCCGACGCTGCCACTCCAATCATAGCTGTGAGTGGCAGTGGCATCCAAAGAGCACATATGAAATTTGTCAAGTGTTTATTGCATGCCAGGGACTGAGCTGGGGAGGGGAAGTGCAGCCCATACCTCAACCCTGCACTGTGACAGGTTACAGACCCTCCATATGCCAATTTTATTCACAGACATGGTCTGAGAGCCCGGCATATGCCAGTGGGTTTTCTAGACACTGGATAGAAAATAAACCAAAGACAAAGTTCTCATTCTCCTGAAACTCGCATTCTAGGAAAAGGTATCACAGTACACTAAAAACTATTCAGTAGTGCAGTGATAAATGCTCCAGAGAAAAGCATTCAGGGGAAGGAGGCAGCAAGAGAGTAGACGGTAGGGAGCAGAAGGTAAAGTGATACAGGACAGTCACAGAATGCAAACAGAGGACATGAGGGTATCTGAAGGAAAAGCATTCTAGGCAGAGGAGCGAAGCCAAGGCCCTCTCTGAGGTCTGCTCACCCAAACCCTACTACACGCACACCTACAGGAACATTAGAGACCAACACAGCTGGAGTCAAGTGAACAAGGAACTACGGGTGACGGCAGGATTCAGCAGGGGACTTGTAAGGACTTCAGACTTTGTTCCAGTAAGAGGGTTACCACAGGAGTAGGGCTTCCCAGTAATACTAGCATTCAGGGCAGGGACTCTGCTGGGGGCTGCCTCATTCTTTACTGTGTACTGTTTAGACAGAGCCTTGGCCTCAACCTACTAGAAACCAGAACAAGCTTCTCAATAATGAACCAGTGCTACTTCCAGAGTCAGCAGCTGGTCAAAATAAACATATAGGCCAGAAAAACCACACTGGACCACTTCATCACACAGCAGACAGACAACAGAACAGGAAAGGTTCTTGGAAATGCAGGTCCCACACTGTGAGACAGAACAGACATAGAAGCCTGTAAAGGCACCTCATTAAAGAGGTAAGAAAAGGGTAACACTGGGTGGATGCCTACTGTATGTGAGGCCTTTGCTTCCACCTGGGCTGGACATGGTAACATATACCGTTTAATCTTAGTACTTGAGAGGCAGAGGAAGGTAGATCTCTCAGAGTTCAAGGCCAACATGGTCTATAGAGTGAGTTTCAGGGCTGTGTAGAAATCCTATTGCAAAAACCAAAAAAGGCAAAAAACAAAAAAACCCAGCCCGCATTTTAACTTTATAACGTCAAACCTAGGAATATTATGTAATGTTTCTTTGCAAAGATGACTGAATACTTAAAATACTTAGTCTGTCAAAAATTACTTATTTTAGTTGAAGGATCTACTAACAACTTAATTTCCCATGTGACTCTATTTAGGTATAGAGATTTTTGTTGTATTTTACTCATTGTTAAGACAAAGGCAGCCATTTACTTACAATACTAGGTGCTTCACCCGCTCCACAGGAACCAGCTGAAGAAGTTCAGAAGACTCTTCCAAACTTAGCAGAGTATTTACAGCTTGACAAAGAACAAATAAAAGTCCTAAGGGCAGAAAGCCAGGAAAACCATATTACTTCATCCTCAACTGTGAAAGCTCATTCACCACCACCCCCGTACTTAAAGAAGGGTCATTTAAAGTGAATCTGGGCTTTATAATACTATATATGTCAAAGGGATAAACGCAATAGAAACCAACAGACGAAGGTTTCTAAGTCAGATATTGTATCTCTCTTACAGTGAACACATATTCAGAAGCAAAGAATAAAATCCACACCATTGACTGAGACGAGAAGCAAGCTGAGGTCAAGCGCCTCTACTCCAAACCTGAAGTATGTGAGCCCTGCTATGGTGTAGTTACTTTTGGGTCACAATGTTAGATCTGGAATTTTCAGATTAGGGCTCCTAACCAGCAAAACAGGATAGATATCTATATAGATAGCTCTCTCTATATATATATTTGAAAATCTGAAGCACTCTTTGATCCCAAGAATTTCAAGTAAGGGATACAGTCTACCCTCTAGTATTCTAGTATAACCCAGACTGGAACTTCTTTCTGTAACAGCAGACCTGGCACACTCATCTCCCTCTCCCCCTCCCTTCCCCCCCCCTCCCCCCCCCCCACACACATCCCAAAGCCTAAAACATTTACAGTCCTCTCCAGAGTGGCATTACCGAACACAGTGCTCTGCAAAGGCAAAAGTCTTTGTGCTGGAACAGCTACAATCTAATATAGTGGCCACTAGATACATACGGCCAAGTATTTAAGCTATGGAAAACTTGCTGTGTACTATTCTATAGCACACTAATACTTCTGTGGGCGAATAATCACAATGTACATGTGTTTGGTTAAAATAAGGCACTGAAAAAGACCAAATAACTGCTTTTAAACTGCTAGGCTCTGAGGAAGACACAGCAGGTACTGGACTTGGGAGTACGGTGACCTAGTGATGCAAGTGTGGTGCTCTGAATGAGACTGAATGAGTTCCCCAGGACTCGTGCATCTAAGCACTTGGTCCCAGCTGCTGGTGCTGTTTGGAGAAAGGTCTGGAACTTTTAGGATACCTTGCTGTTGGAAACAATCTCTCAGCTTCCCTCTCTGGCTGCCTGCTGCCATGCCCCCTGCCATTATGTACCGTCCTGGTCTGTACACTAAGACAAACTCTTCGTCATGGTGTTTCAGCACAGCAACAACAAGCAATCAGCCTGAGTGGTCACAATGAATAATCAACAGAAAGGTTCTCAGGCAGCGGGAACCGATGGGTCAGGGTACGATTCTGTTCCGGGTGAGTAAATGAAGCAGCCTGAAGCAGAAGGTATCCCTAAGGGGTAGGGAAGGCACTGGAGATAGTGGGGACTCAAATGTCCCACGTTTTAAATCCTCCTAATACTTGACTTTCCTTGTGTTCAGGCAACTTACCGGGTACAAGTAGCACAGCCCCCCTCCCGCCCCAGTCATATGGAGTTAGAGCAGAATACAACGTTAGCACTGTTCTCTGGCACACCAAGAGGAGAACAAGTGCAGACTGACTGACCTTTCCCAAAGCTCCCTCTGTCAACAGCCAGGAAGAGTGACTCTATGAAGCAGGACACGAGCAATATCGTCTTCTCTTTCTCAAGAGGTCTGTTACGAAGTGCAAAGAAGGAAAATTTCAAATTTCTATCTAATGGCTTAGTCACAGGATGGAAAAGAATGGGTAACATTTTAATCAAAACATTAAACATTTGTAAAACTCAAGTTTATTTCCTTACCTAAGATGAGGTAATACCACAAGGGCTGCCCAAGACTGTGAAAGGTATGTGGCATCTTCATTTGGGGGTAACTGAACTACGGATAAGAGATGGTTTAAGACTGGAAACTGTTCCTTTCTTCTCTTAGAGTCGGCCTTCTTCTGCTTTAAGTAGGATCTGAAGGTAAAAACAACGAACAGGTATTTAACAAAGCACAGTCTGAAAGGGTGCATCTTGAAGGGAAGAGGAGCTGGGGGTGACGGATGGATGTGAATAAACCCGAGTCGTTTATGGGCTGCAGTGGCAGGCTCCACCTGCCGGACTCCCCTCTCTATTTTAACGAATTTGTAACCTGAGCCAAGTCCTTCTTACCTCTAGGCTCTGCTGTGCATTGTGTGCTGCTGGGCATATCTGAAGGACTGGAGCCAACTCACTGCCTCCATTCCTCGTACCTTATTTATTTATTTCAGACTGTATAGCTATGAGCCCTAGGAAGCTGGAACTGATTATATACAGCAGGCCGGTCTTGAACTTGTGGCAATCCTCCTGTTTCATACCTTCTGAGCAATGCTGGTATTACAGGCATGAACCACTATAACCAACCTGTTTCCTTCCTACATAAACTTTACTATTTTCCAAATGAAGAATGATGTCACAATTTTTTATGGAAAAATTGGCAAATATCACTTTCATTTGATTACAGGTCTCCTCCCACTTTATGTGCAACAAGGCTCTTCCTCAATGATGTTTTGTGACCTACCATTTGCTTATGGGTATGTATTAGTCTATACAGTTGTAACTAACCCTTTTCTATTCTTGCAAGCAAAGTCATAGACATGATAGGTGATATACCTTGTAACTTGATCCCCATGTCCAGTATGGTTAACTTGTATCAGAGAGGTAGACTGTAAGGATTTGTGTTATTTAAATCAAAAAGTCACTTTTCTTTTGGTACCATACTTGTCAGGACATAGAATATTTAGAAATAATAAGAAAGGCAAGTTAACTATCAATTCATTAGTTAACTTTTCTCTCTGTCTCTCTCTCTTTTTTTTTTTAACTAGACAAGTTTCCTCTGAGTAGCCCTGGCTGTCCTAGAACTCACTCTGTAGACCAGGCTACCCTCAACTCAGAGATCCACCTGCTTCTGCCTCCTGAGTGTCGGAATCAAAGGCGTGTGCCACCACTGCCCAGCTAGTCATCATATCTCGAGTCTTTCTGGACAATAAGCATGATATGACAACCTATAAAAATCTTATAAAATACTGAGATGATGTAAAAGAAAAAGTCGTTATTTGCCCCATCACCATCCTATAGTTAATGCCTCTTCTTGTCTGGAGTCTTGAACTCAGATCTTGAAAGGCTCAATCCTTCCCACCACTACCATAAGTCAAAGCCCTGCTACAGAAAGGACTGATCCTCTGTCCCTCCCTGCTCACATGCCTAACTGCCTCACCAGTTCCCTCTTCACGTGCCACTGTCTTCTGCAGGATGCATAGGCATCTCTCCTTCCCAGTCACACCCCACTGTGTTCAGCAGTGGATGGGGCTTTAAATGAGCATTTCTACCCCAATTCTGTTCCTGGTTCCTGTGAGGAGAGCTGGGATGGTTCTGGAGCTTTAGAGACAGGGTCTCACTGTGGACCCCAGGCTCACCTCAGGCTCCAGTGTAGCTTAGGTTGGCTGTCAATGTAAAATTCCCCCTACCACCTCATTTGGGTTCTAGTCGAGTGGGAGGTGTGTACGCAAATGCATGTCACTATACTCAGCTCAAATTATTACTCAAAAGTCTCCACAGCGAGAGTTAAGACAAAAGTGACCATTCACACAAATCATTTCTGTGCAGGATGGCAAAGGAACCAAACTAAATGCTGTGAACTGTGGAGACAATAGCTCTCACCCCAAAGACCATAGCCAAGGTCAAAACTGAGACCTTACCAGACTCTGGGAACCCCATGCACTTACCCTAGTGTCTCAAAGGGAAGAAAACCACAGGAATGGCAACAGGGAGGTGTAGCCACTCCAGGAAGCATAAAATAAAGCATGAAAACAAAGGATGGGGCTGCTGGGATGGCTCAGCTAGTAAAAGCACTTGCTGCCGAGCCCAGACCTGTGTGAGTCCCAGAACCAACGTGGTAGAAAGAAAGAAACTACTCACAGCTATCCTCTGACCTCACAGGCATGTCATGCACCCACCCTCACACATGCTCACAAGAAGGAAAAAGCGATCCATGGACCTTTTAAAGATGTTTAATACAACATTATAAGTGAAACCGACTCAGGGACACAGAAGTAGGTCAGTAAGCATGCCCAGGTGATTTCTAACAGAAGTACAGGGCAGCAACATGGATTGCAGCTTTTCAATAAACTTGCCAAAGCAAGTTAATAGCCTGTTGGCCTAAACCTCAAATCTGATGTAACAATGAATGCATAATGGGTTCCAGACTTCATGTGACACAGAAGGAAGGAAGGAACGAAGGAACGAAGGAAGGAGGGAGGGAGGGAGGGAGGGAGGGAGGGAGGGAAGGGCAGACTGGCTACACTGTGAAATCCTATATCCCCCCCAACCCCCCCCCCCCCCAAAAATCAAGAAACACTTTTTAGTGTTTGATAGAACTGTTGTTTCTGTCACGATAACACACTGTATTTGGTTCTCCAGAATCATGCCTTCTCAAGTCACTATAATGTCTATTTACAAGAAGAGGGTATTGATTCTTCATACTTACCATAAACCCCCAAAATTCCATACTGGAATAGTTAGAGGTGAAAACATGAGTGGTCACAACAGCTTACTGCGCAATTGCTAAGAGGCAGAAATAACCTAAATGTCCTTTCACATGTTAATGACTAAACAAATGTGACATTCTTACCAGGGAAGCCTTAGAAACAAAGAGGAGTGGGCTTACTTGATACAGCAGCCCAGATGAGTCCCAAAGAAACTGTTCTAGGTTAAAAAGTCGACTGACTGCAAAGGTAAAAGGTACACTGCACAATCCTTACAGTGGCATGCTCATAAAAGCAGGAGGGCCAAGACTGGTGGGTTAAGGAAGGGAGGAACGATGGCTAGTAAAGCCGAGCGAGGGACTGAGAGCGTGAAGAGTAGGGGAGAGGGCACGGGAGAGGCTGGGGAGAAGAGAAACGAAGCAATTGTTTTTAATTTTTTAAAAACGGGAGGACAAAACTGTACAAGGAGGAAGACTTCTGTGCCTTGAGGTGGTGGTGACAGCTCTGCAGAGTAATCACCTACCTGCACAGACCCTCGGATGTATGTACATACAGCACTCAGCAAACGCACAGAAAACTGAGGCAGCCTCAGTGAGCCTGTAAGTGGATTCCAGTTCTAATATGGCAGCAAGATAATGCAAGACTTTACCAGTGGTGTACACATAAATGTAACCTCTCTACACATTTCTTGAAATTACACATGAATCTAAAATAATCCTAGTTCAAAAAATTAATAATCACTTCTAATCTTTATCACCATCTAGGATAAACAAAACTAACAGGTTTATGTCTCTATCTATACTTTCCCATGCTCACCCACAGCTTTGCAAACTGGAATCACACCAACACTATGTACACAGCCACAACTAGAATCTTTCCACAACACTTTGTCATGGACATCCTTCTAGTGTAGGTATATAGATACAGACCGATCAGCCAATCATCATTTTGGGTAGGATACTTGAACATTCAATTAGGACTCAATAATCATCACCAAAGGCAGTAGATTTAGAACTTACCCCACTGTCTGCTGTGAGAAAACCAGAGGGTATTTTTCAATGGCCATGGAGCCGGCAGTAGGAGGAGCAGCTTTGTTCAGAATGAGCTTGGCTAAAATGGCCAGTGCTTCATCGATGACCACAGTGTTGTTCATCAAGAAGCAATTCTCAATATACAAGAGAAAGCTTGGTAGGAACAGCTGAAGACAAAAGAAGGAAATTTATACGCATTAACAGAAGAAAATTCGAGAACACCCAGGAAAGAGCTCCCAAGAGAGTACTGCAAAAGGATCAGCATTACAGTTCTCCATGAAGACAATATGGTGACAATGGGAACACTGGGACAGAAAATGAGTACAATCAAGAAGTTAATGTCTGGTCTACTACCATGCACTTCAAGGAGGGAATAAACACATCTCAGATACACTGAATCTTGTGTCCTGCCATTTACCCTCCCAAACCTGCTAGAACTCTGACTCTGAGAGGAGAGTGTAAATAGGAATGGGACGAAGTACAGGGCCCAAGAACCAGGAGAGAAACAAAGGCCACACCAGCAGAACGTCCATTTAATGTTAAGAAAGCAAGCCCTAGACAGGAGGAACCTAAGAGGGTGAAGAAGAGCAAGTGAGTTGCCTACAGTTTGCCATCTGGGGTGTTCAGGACGCTACTGGGAGACAAGAGTCACAGACAAGGTATCCAGCGTCTGAAGAGTGAGGCAATTGCTAATTCAAGGAAAGATAGGCAGACATAAAAAATTCTTCTCACTTATAAAATCAATCAAAGCCTGAGACAGAACTCTCCTGGAAAGGTGTGCAGGGTAAGGGAACTAAAACTAATCTACCAGAGGGGGAAGTCTACTGGTGAGGCCAAAACTTGCTTATCACAGAAAAAATACACTTAGGTGAGTTCAGAGTAAATACCAGGGAAAATAAGATAAAGATTGCTTGCGACTACTGCTGGTAATGTGGGGAAACAAATGATTTGTCTTTTGGCCTGGTCTGACTGGTTTAAACCAACACACACACACACACACACACACAGAGAGAGAGAGAAAGAGAGAGAGAGAGAGAGAGAGAGAGAGAGAGAGAGAGATATCTTACTGGCTTTGCTAAGCTTGAACACCTGACCCTTCTGTGTTCATTTCCTAAGTACTGGGATTATAGGCATGCACTACCACATTTGGATAAGATTTATTTTTTTATTCCTGTGGGGGTGAGGGGGAGTAAGATGGGGTCTCATGCAGCACAGGTTGGTCTGACTTGCTATGGAGCTGAGGATGAAACTATTCTCTATGCTTTTAATTCACATCCAAGTTCTCCGAACTGACTTTTCAATTTTACCTAATGGTTTTCGAAATAATTCAATTACTGCTAAAAACACAGCAGCTAGTGGCTATCCCTGGGGTGTGTGTATATATGTTTGTGTGCATATGTGCTTTGACAAGAGTCTCACTGTAACACTGGCTAGCTTGGCCCATTATATAGTCCAGGCTGGCCTTGAACTCACAGTAATCTACTTGCCTCAGCCTCTGAAGTACTGTGAGTATAAGCTTGCATCACACCTGGGTTCAGGATTTTTTTGTGTGGTGGTTTTGGAGACAGGGCCTAAACAGCCTGTCAAGTCCTGCCTTAAACTCATCTTCCTGCCTCTACCTCCCAAGTGCTGGCATTAGGGTCTGCACTGCACAGATAATTCATTTTAAATGACTTAGTATCCAAAGTTTCACATATAATTAAATTGAATATAATTTACTGACTGAATATATTTTCTTTAAAGTTATATTAACTAAACCATCAAGCACTGAACAAAATGAATCTGTTCCTTTCAAAAAGCAGCAGCAGCAACAACAAAGAAACCACAGGATTTCAAATTTGATTATTTCATGACAAGATTTAAATAGTACCTTAAAATTGATGCCTTGCTTACCTGCTCAAACTGCTTCATAGCAAACATGACTTCAGAAAAATCCAAAATCAAACGTCTCTCAAATTTGCTTTCAAATACCTAAGAAGCAGCAGAGATCAAAAGTATTTGTAGCGTACACAATGGTTCTCTCCTCACCCCCAGGGTAACTACAGTAAGGGAAGTAGGCACGCCACATGCCAATCAGTATTCCATCCAGAGGCTTAGCAGGCTCCAAGGGAACTCAGATGCAGAGCAGGTACCTCAGGCATGCTCGGCTCCTTCCCAGATACAGGCAGTTCACAACAGGAAAAGCAGAAGGTTTCCAGGTTCAGTTCCACTCCCACGTACTTTCAAAACCCACTAGCCTGCAAACAGCTTAGCATGACCCTGCTCAGAATTCTTCCAGGGCCTTCCCTATCTGCAGGATAAAGCCGAACTGTTCAAAGTCAAGAGAGCTCTTCTCTTATGGTGTCAACACTTTCCCAATGCCCCTGTGCCCAGACTATGTGCATTTGTGAAAACAAGTCAGTCATTAATGTTCCTTCTCCAGGTCCTTTTTTTTTCTCTATTGGCAAAGCATTAAGAAACTTTAAAAGACTACTCCAAGAATGTGTCCTTTGAAAAGCTTTCTCTTTTCCCCAAGTAAGTAGAATTAAGTTACAATTCAATAGACATCTCTAAGCTATTAGTTCACCATATTGTAAGTACTTACTCCTAGGTTCCCTAACTCCTAGTGAGAATGTAGGTATCATACCTACCCTGGAATACATAGTGCACACACCCGCAGCACAGTAGACTATGCATGCTCCCTAATGTTTGCTTTGGGATTTAGCTGTTATTGTGCCATTGTGCTTGCTTCCATGAGGTGCAGCTCCCACCTCCCCAACAATAACAATCCCTTGGGGACAGAGCCTTTGCCATGCTTCATCTGTATACGCAGCAGACATACTTAATCCTAAACACATTCTTAACTACACAAGTAACAACTGCTAAAGTGAATTACTTTTTCTATGGTTTCTTTGATGAGGGTCTCTGGCAAGAAAACATTTTCAGCTAGGAGCAAAACAGAAATTACATCCAAGAGAGTCTTCTGGCAAGATGTGGAAAGACTGGCTGTCTGTAATGCTTCAGACAATACCTGTAATAAGAGAAGAAAACACAAGGCACACATAGCAATCTATGCTCCACCCTCTGCCCCCACAGTGCTGGGGATCATCAGTCCTTTGCACATGCTAGGTGAGTGTACAGCACAGAGCTACCCCAGCACCAACTTTTAACACGCTCTTAAGGACATCAGACTTGGGAACTCACCCCACAAATGTCAGCAGGCTGTGTTATTCTGGACCCACTTCCGTGTTTCACGACGATCAGGTATGTTTCCAGCAAGCGCCTCATCTGTTCAGAGTTTTCACGGCAGTTTGCTTCTGTCATTTTGCTGTGTAGCTCCAGGAGTGACTCCTTCAAATCAAGAATGTAGGGAGAAAATAACTACAAAACACCAAACCCAGTTGCTCACGCAATAATGGAATATTCTGTGACAGCTCCCCTTCTCACACTCTCCTGCTTCATAAAAAAGAGGACCATTTCCACATCACTAGACTGCAGCAGCTAGTAGGTACAGAGACCCTGTCCTGCGTTCTCTGGAAGTATTTACACGCCCTCCCAGCTCCTTGTCACAGGTAACATCAGCCCCATTTTAGCACATGAAAATACCATGCAACTGGCGCTCTAAATAACTGTTCTGAGTCACACCAGCAGTGAGAACAAGATGCCAACAGGACCTCTGGCAGTTCTCACAGCCACTAAACTCCACTGGCGTCAAAAGACTCTGGGGGGGAAGCTCAGTGTAATCAATGTATAGGAAGAAGCATAGGAAATGATGATGGAACACAGTGTCCGAAAGTGCGCAGCTCTGCTCAGAGCAGCAGAGAGGTGCGAAGACTGCCCCGTTACATACCCATTCTTAACAGTTAGAACTTACTTGCAAACAGTCAAAAAACACACCAAAATGTTCCTTATAGATATACACCACAGTGGACTTGGCCATGCCTTTTAGGGTTTCCCCAACTAAAATCCATGGTAGTTGAGCTTCTGTTTCAGTAACTGGTCCTAGCTTTTGCAAAATGAGCTTCAGTGCCTGTGGGAATACAAGAGACAGCAAACAAAATGTTTTTGAATAACATTTTTTAAAAGAAAGAATTAAGCTGTGTTTAATCACCCTGATGTTATTAAAAGTTTAGCATGGAATAATCAAGGATTTGGCAGCTTTGACTGTTAACTCTTAAGTTTACAATCTATCTGCCTCAGCGTCTGGGGTGCTGGGATTACAGGTTGAGTACCAACCACACTGTCCAGCCTTAGGATACGGAATTTATCACAGAATAGCCTCTCCCCACCTACCCATGACATCAGTCAAGCACTCAGAATCAAGAAGACTGAAGCGATTCTGTAAGTAAAAGGACCCAAAAGCCACATCAAGAAGGCCGATATTAGACCCGCCTCTCCACAGCGTGTGCTTCCTGTGCATCCCAGGCCACCCCCCTTATCATCTGCTTGATTCTCTTCTACAGACTCCAAGTCCTGCTCCTCACTCGTTACCTGGCCTGTGCAGGAATGAAACATATTTCTAACTCCTTTGCACATTTCAAAGAGCAGCTGTCCAACTCCTTCCACTTTTTCTGGATGTTCATTAAGATCAAGAAACATTAAATTGAAAAGGGCGTTTTTATCAGAGACCTAAAATAAGAAATGGAAAATTGTATTTACAATGTAAATGTGTCTAACTAAGAAGCTATACTTCCTATTTTATATACTGATATTTAAATGGACTTCGGAAGCTTCTGAAAGGCGCAGATGTAATAACTTCAAGCTACTAGATTTGACTTGCCTTGCAACTGTCACATGAAGGTGACAAGTTAGTTGGTGTGATAGGAAGACATGTGCTAAGAAAGGCAACACTCTATCTTTTAAAGTAAACCAAATATTCATATTTTATGAACATAAAAGAAATTTAACACCAGTGTTTATTTTATTACCAAAACCTAAAATTCACTAGGAAAATTCTAGACAAACACGGAATTGTATTGGATGTAAGGATGGTACAATGCTATTGTTCCCTTGTAACAAATCATTACAGAATTCCCGACACTAACCAAAGGGCACTTTATATCATGTACACTGAAAGCTATAAAAACCCAAGTAACAGAATGATCCAAATTATAGCTCACTAACTAGTGAGCAAAGACTAAACCTTATGGCAACATAAGCTGAGAATAACAACTAGCTTCTGTTTATGTATTTAGTAAAATTACTTTGTAATCACATTTAAAAACCATCTACTCTAGTCATCTGATTCTTGACAATTTACTACCAATAAGCACAGAAAGTATCACACTAACCTTTCTCATCAAGAAAGTAAAACTTTCGGCAGCAAAGTTTCTTATATGTAGTTTTTTATGAGCCAAGAGGGTACTATACAAGCTGTAAAAGGAGAAAAACAGGGTGGGTCCATCAACAGCATCAATTCAGTACAGACGTGCTACATGTCAGCAATCTGGTCATCAGTGCTAGGTATGCACGTGATTACAGAGACACTCAAATGTCAAACAGAAGGTAGAGGCCAGAGGCAACAGGCTAAGTGGAATTGGTCCTCACAGAAAGACTTCACGAAACGGTCATACAGAGAATTCTGAAAGGCAGCATGAACTCAGCTGTGAACCGGGAAGTTTATCATTAGGAAAAGTGAAGACAGGAGTGAGTAGAAATAACTACTCACAGTCAGGGAATAGTAAGGAGGCAGGAGGCACACCTCAGAGAGGAGGGGTGAGACGGCTAGGGAGGGTGGGAACAATGGAGAAACATGTAGCTCTGAAGCCCAGACAAGCACAGGAGTCTGGGCAGTAGTTTGCCTTTCTGCAAGTACGTCCTCTGCATTACTTCATCAGCATAGCGCTAAGAGCTGGTACTATTACTACCTCCATTATTCGGATAATGAGCCAAGGGCAACATGTTCATTGCCATATATCACACAGCTATAACTAATTATAGAACAGCAAGGTCAGTCAGCCTAATGACAGAAAAACACAGAGTATGCTGTCTTATGTCTGTCACATTCCTAGGAGCTAACAGCACCTTAACAGCAGGTGTGAATAAACAGCAGCTGAATATCATACTTTCTGTAAGATTAATTTGGCAGCAACATACAAGATAAAGTAAAAAGAGAGGCTAATAATCTAGTTAAAAAGCTGGTCAGGTAACGGAAGCTTGAGGCATGGAGGCATGAAAGAGGCAAGTATTAAAGAGAAATGGCAAAGATATTTCAGGAGTCCCTGCAATGGAGCTGAAGGCCTTCCAGTGATCGCTCTATGACCCGTCCTGTTCTCCGTCCTAACATAAACGTAGAACAAGGACTTCTATGTTCTATTTGTGACTATACCAAGTGAGTTAAAGCAGACAGCAAGTTCACTGAGCTTTGTAAATGACGGAAGAGAATTTGGAATCCTGGGCAGCCAGATCAAAGATGCCTCTAAGGAGCCGAGAGGAAGATCGCTGGCATCACTGTCCGGCTCCACACCCACAGCTTCTATTGGAATGCACAGGAGAAATAAATGGAAAACCAAATGAAGAGTCTAACTGATTTAAACAGGTAGGAATCTTTTATTTAAGCAAAAAACCACCAAGGAATTCATTCTCCTTCCATATCCCCGTGCATTTAAAAAAATGGTACCTCTTTTGCTGAGCACATGCTGAAGAAATACATATACGGCTGGACAAACACCAGCGTTTTAAACAGTTTTCTTAAACAGTTTAGGGGTTTGCAGAAGACAGATTACATTACAAAGAACTATAATAAAGCTTGCATGATCTAATCAATAAGACAAAATAAAACACAGCCAGAGGTACAGAATCCAAAGCTATCATGGCTATAAGTGGGAGGGGGGCTAATATGAAGGACTCCAAGTCAAGTTTGGATGGGTAGGTATAATTCTAAGAGTTGAGGAAGAAAGAAAGTAGGTGTACACAAATTTAAGCTATAAACAGCAGGTTGGCAGATTAACATGTAGATTACTGTGACTGGCACATCAACCTGTATAAGGAATTAATTAGGCAGTGCAGTGGGAAGGTATTCTGGAGTCAGGGAGAGGTCAAGACAAAGGAAGCAGGCAAACCGAGACACAGTGCAGAAGAAAGGGGCACCTGTATATCTTGGACATGTCCTTCACCATCAGTCTCCACAGGTACTTGTAAAGATACGAGAGCGAGGTGAAAGCCCATTCTAACAGTTCTGTGTCCTGAGTCTCCAGGATGGACGTGATTGTCAGGAAGAAGTCTTCAAAGTGGGGATAGAAATCAGTCTGTAGATCTCGTGCCAACTGTACTACTAAACTGGATTGAAAAAGAAGCAGCCAATTAAAAATAAAAAGCTGTTCAATCATGTAGATAGCCTATGATCACTGCATGAATTAAAACGAAGGACTTCTAATCTAGCCTCTGTTGTTGCTGTCTTAGTTTTTGAAACAACATCCAGCCCAGGCTGGACAAGATCCACCTGCTTCTACCTCGATTACAGAGTGTGCCATCATTAACAGCTCAAATCTGAAGAGATACAAAATTCTTCAAATCTTAACAGGTGAGCAAAGAAAGTGAATCAGAAACAGTATGGCAGAACGTGGGGCCACCATCCCTGGTTCCAAATAAACACACAGCTCTTGTAGGAGTACAGAGAAAGTGAAACATACACCCAGGACGCTGCTTTATAGAGACATTCTTTTTCTGTAAACTAACAGGGAAGGAAGACTCATCCTACTTCTAAATTATAAACAGTAATAAAGGCCAGTGATGAAACATGATTTTCCTTAAAACCCAGACAAAAACCATCCAGCCTTCATTTGAGATGTGACTTACTCCAAAAGAGGTTGGTAGGCAAAACTGTTCCTAATTTGCAGGTGAGTCTTCAAGCTCTGAACGATTTCATTTTGGTGATAGACCAACTGGTTAAAAGATTGACATTTGTCAATGACTTCTTTGTAAAATTTCCCTGGATTAACAAAAGCAAAAAAGAAAGAAAAATAGCAAACAGGATTATGTTCCATTTCTCCGTTGCATAACTAGTTGTTGAGAACATAAAAAGTGCAAATTTACAAAGAGACAGACGATACCGAAATGCTCCGTAAGGTTCAGCTCTCTCCACTTCAGCAGAGCCTCGAAGAAGTAAGTCTCGATGTCCTGCCAAGAGCAAGGCAGCCGTTAGTGAGGCAACTCCAGGACAACTGACCAAGCTGCAGTGTCTTAGGACAAGGACCAAGGGTTTAAAACTCCTTCTTGTGTTTTTTGAGAAGAGGGGAGAACCAACCCCCTCAAGCTACCAGAAGCAGGTGAACTACAAAAACAAGCCTTACTGCTTTGGTTGCAGCAAATAAGTGTCTAAAGCTCATGTAAGGAAAAACTGCCTGCACAGAACTCTTCAGTTCTATTCTGCTTTTAGACATGGAGACTGCTAGAATCTATGGGGAGGAAATCTGGCACTTTATTTAGACATAAAATTATATGTCCTTATACCAGCAATTTTGCTTTCTAAGCTATTACTTATAAAACTTACACACATAAAGGTTTATTACAATGAGAAGAAATTCAAACAGCCAAAAAATCCAACAGTAAGGCAATAGTTGTACTACTTATGTGGCCTATACATACTAAAGTGTACTATGTGGCTATTAGAAATTATATGAGGAACCAGATGACATTGGCACACGCCTTTAATCCCAGCACTCGGGAGGCAGAGGCAGGCGGATTTCTGAGTTCGAGGCCAGTCTGCTCTGCAGAGTAAGTTCCAGGACAGCCAGGGCTACACAGAGAAATCCTGTCTTAACTTCCCTCCCCGGCAAATTATATTAGAGTTGAGGATATAGCTCAGTGGTAGAGAGCACCACTAGCACGCGCTTCCCTGTGTTCAATCACCAGCAACAAATGAATAAAAATAAACATCATTTCATTGTCATTAAGTAGAAAGATGTTGATAACACGCCCCAGGGTGATAAAAGTGCATTTTATATATTTTTTATCTAATTTTTCTTATTTTAATAAAGAAACTTCTACAAATAGGTACACATATTAGCTTAAAACAGTTTATATTACCCTGCACGTTGGAAAAGTGAAGTATAATGGTTTAATTACAGAAAATACAGACAGTATTTTTCTACTGTGTTATCATGTTTGATTTCAAAAATCACTCACTGAGCTGCTGGGTAAAGGAGGTTGGACGGAGATAAGGTTTGGTAAGCCCTAACATAAACAATGACTTACAATGGAACTGTCACACACTAAGCATGGCTTTATGAGGGACTGCCCATCCTGCTTTCATTGTCTTAGAAAGACTCTTACTTTGTGAAAAGAAGGCCAGTCTATCTGTGTTGGAGACAGACATGAAGAGTCTCCTGGTTAGTTTTATGTCAACCTGATATAAGGAAGAGTCATTTTGGAAAAAGGAGCCTCAATTGAGAAAATGTTCCCACTAGACTGGCCAAGGAGGAGGAGCCTGTGGCCATTTTCCTGCTTGATGATGATGTGGGAAGGCCCAGCCCATGGGGACCATGTCACCCCGATGGTCCTGGGTGGCATAAGAAAGTAAACTAAGCAAGCCGTGGAGAACAAGCCAGTAAGCAGCATTCCTCCATGGCCTCTGCTTCAGTTCTGGTCTCCAGGTTCCTGCCTCGACTTCCTCCCCTTGCTTTTGATTGTAGTCTTGATCACAGCAATAGCATTCTAACTAAAACAAGAAGAATGGAGACCAACAACCCCAACTGTAAGGCATGTACCTGAAACCATTTTTGACCATTCAGCCTGAGAATTTTTGTAAGGAAAAGGTGCCAGTATACATTCACTATGTAATTTTTTAAAAATCGTGCACTCTCATCTTTAGCATTTTATTGCTTGATACTTTTGACCTCTCCTGCAGCTTATGCTAAAACCACCTGCTGAACCTAAGTCTGTAATTCGACCTCTGCATTCACTCATGCTCTAGATTCATGAATGTTTTGAGACAGGGTCTCGCTATGTAGCATAGCTGGCCTCCAACTCACAGAGATCCACCTGCCTCTGCTTCCTAAGTGCTGAATTTGGGATTAAAGGCATGACCACCACACTCTGCTAGTTAAATGTATTTTAATGTTTCCCCTGGTGGTCTAGTAGTGGTTAAGATTTACTGTGCTTTCTGGGACTGTCCCTTTCTCTCAAGTATCCTATAGACACTATAACTTGCATGGGTCATAGGTACTACACATCACATGCAACAAGTTCCAAGTGCAACTAATTCTCTTCCTCTTAAGAACTGCAAGCTTGGCCTGCGTGGATCTAAGCCAGATGGGGTCTCAGACATGAGAAGTGGATACAAGCTCCCATCCCTAACCCAGGAGCTAGGTCCAACTGACAACCGCTCACATAAATAAATAAATAAATAAATACATAAATAAGAACTGCATGCTCTCTCTCATTAGCATTTAATGGCTATCATATCTCTAGAGAGTATGTATGCACACGTGAATAGCAGAGTTTTGCTATGTAGTCCAGGTTGGCCCAGAATTTGTAATCTTTCTTCTGCAGCCTCACCTGGAATCCTTTCACAGATTGCTGAGTGGTATCTTCCACCATCCTGTTACTGTAACCAAAAACCTTAACCTGCCTTCCCTTCCTCTCCACGTACTCAGGAAGTCACTCCCTACCCCTGAACTTAATATTCCTGAACCACCCCTTCTGCTTTGGTTGCCACTATCATAACCATTTCTCATTTAGACATCAGATCTCCTGTGCTGGTTTACATCTGCTCTTTCCTTCATGTGAAAGGCAGACAGATTAAAAATCTTAAGCCTGATCATGTCACTCACTCCCCCACTTACAGTTCAGGAACCCAATCCTATGGCTTCAGGATTAACATCCAAACTTGCTCAGCATATGAAACTCTTTACGCTCTTTCCTATCTTTCCAGCTACCGTCCTCTGCCGTTCCAGGCACCCTAAGCGCATCTAGATGACTGAACAGTTCTGTAGTTCTTTAAATGTGACACAAATTCCCTAGCTTCAGCCGCTTTGTGCAGACTTTCCCTCGGCCTGGAAGGGCCACTCTTGTCCTCTTGCCAAGCTAAAACCACAGCAAAACTCAATTCAGGTCCCATCTTAGATCATCTTTTGACATCCTTTCTGACAATCTCAGAAAGGTCCCTTCACTGTGAATTCTCAAAGCATTTTATGCTGGTTTAGATGATATCATTTAACATGCTAAAGTGGTAGAAGACATTGCTGGCAAAGACTCAGTACAGAATCTGATCAATAACACATGAAGAGCTGGCGTTGAAACCCCAAGTTAAAGGTGTCAAGATTAATAAGACTAAAGCTAAGGTTAAGCTTTTTAAGAAAGGCTAGCAGAAGCAGTAAGGGCTTAGTATAGCAAAATGGAAAACACTTCTTCATAGAAGAATGACAGGTATGTGGTTAGAACTGGAATATAGTACAGTCTAGTATCTTAAAGAGGAAGAAACTAAACCCCAGGAAAGTGATTTCATTAAAATCACTTTAAAATCAGATCTGCCAAACAGTAGAGGTCTGTAGACTGGCTTGCATTAGAAAAGAAGACTTTTCCATTAACAAAACCCAACTGAGAATCAAGTTAAGCCAAATGTTTAACACAGAATCGTCCAACTGAACTTGAGGCTAGGATAGACATGCACCATCCAGTATGGTCTTTCTCTAGTATGATTCAAACTACCTGCATATAGCTATTGAGGAATTTAGGTTTAAAGTGAATTAAAAACATATTTGGTATACGTGTGTGTTTTAATTAGATAACAAAGGTCTAAATCACTTCATGCACATTAAAAATGACTTAAAAAACACCTTACTTATATTAGTAAGAGAAATTTAAAACATCCTCTTACCTCATCATAGCTTGCAGTTCTATCGATACGGTGAATAATATCAATGTTCACATTGCCCAGTCTTTCAGCAAATGTAAGAAACTGCAGAGAAAAGCATATTTAAGACACATTAGCATTCATTGCTTATCACGTTTTTATATCAGCTGGAGCAGACTACACTATAATCACATCAAATTCTGAACAGAGAATATTTAGAGCTTCAGTGAGTGATCTCTGGACCACCACAAGTACCCTAAGCTTGGCTCATCATTTCAGACTTGTGGTTTCTATTGATCACAAAATGTGTAAATGTTTTTTTAAATAAGAGCAGCTATTACTTATGAAACACAAAAGGTAAATGTAAGAACTCTAAACAAATGCAGTTACTACTTAAAGGTAATAAATATTTCTATAATTTTGAATAACTTACTTCATTTTTGTGGGGTTTTTTTTGTTTTTGTTTTTTGTTTTTTTAACTTAAGTATCCAGGTTGGCTTGGAACTGGCTATGTAGCCAAGGATGACTTTAAAATTTAAGTTCGGATCCTCTTGCCTCTATATCCCCAGGTCTGGAGTAACAGGCACTAGCTATCCCACCTGTTTTTGTTGTTACTGTTGTTTTTAATGGGGTGTAAGTGGCTGGGGAACTAACCTAGGACTTCCTGAATGTTAATCAAACTCTATACCAACCGATGTTATCTCCTACATTATGTTTTATCAAGTACAATTTGCATACAGACTGTGGAACCTAGACAAACGCTGACAAGCTGATGCTGCATCTTTCACAGTTCATACCACAAGGAAAGCACAGGGATCTCGCTAAGTTGTTGAAAAACGTTAATTTTAAAAAACAGTTACAAAAGGACTTGGAAAGACATTTAAAGTACTACGGTAGCCACTTGCCGGCCCGCCCCACCTTTCTCAGTTCAGTCTTTAAAGTTAGAAGGGGAGACTCGGTTGCAGGCAATCCCCTGGGCCAATTAATTTGACCTGGAGTGAAGGGAATTGCCCAGGCAGGCCAGATCTCACCTTAAAAAGGCGGAATCTGTATTTCAAGTTTTGTAACTTCCCTGCGAAGTTATTCTTATTATACTGTTTATTATACTGGCATAGTCTCCCATTCCGCCGAAGCTCCGGCTTTGTCCCGACTTTGCAGGCCCAGGAGTTACATTATCAGCTAGTCAGGCAGAGGCAGGACGAACCGCGGCTCCCGGCCCAAACTCCCGCGCTCACCCGGTAGGTGTTCTCGGTCTTGTGGGAAAGTGGCTTTGGCTTCATGACTGCGGCGAGACAGCGGCCCGCGAGGGTCTCAGAAAGGCAGGAAAGGATCCGCGGGCAGTACGGAGGAGAAAGCGGCTCACACGCGGTACTCTCCGAGGCTCGGTTGCCTGCTTTTTCTCACGTGTAGCTAGTGCAGCTGGGCGCCGCCATGTTGGAAAGCCAGGATGTGTCGGTCACGTGGGCGGAAGAGGCGGACCGAGCATGCGTACTCTTCCTGGTTGCCAGTCGTGCAGTTTGAGTGCGCAGTTTTCATTTCATGAAAAGTTGGCGAACACAAAACGAACTCAATGGTACTATGTGGACGTTTTGTTTTGGACATTTTTTGTCATATTTGTCATTTGCCTGTTGGTTTTGATTTTCGTTTTTGTAGATTTTTTTTTAAGAGAGAAGGTACAGTTGAGTGGGTTGGGAGAATATGAGAGGAGTTGGGAGAGGGAAAAACACGATCCAAATATATTGTATGAAAAATTTTAGTAAAAAGGATAAAAGGGTTTTATTAAAGAAAGAAAGCATAGCAGTCACCAGCTAACATTAACTAACTAATGTTAGCATAGCAGCTAACATTAACT
>JADRCH010000033.1:5629031-5723369 GCA_019843965.1 Rhynchomys soricoides
CAGCTAACATTAACTAACTAATGTTAGCATAGCAGCTAACATTAACTGCTGCTCACTACATACCCTGCACCGTCAAACGCTATTTCCATCCCTAATTTACAGTAATGCTGGTTATAAACTCAAAATGTGAAGTCTAAGGGGTTTTTTTGTTTTTGTTTTTAAAGATTTATTTTTATTTATATGAGTACACCGTAGCTGTCTTCAGACACACCAGAAGAGTTCATCAGATCCCATTACAGATGGTTTCCAGCCACCGTGTGGTTGTTGGGAATTGAACTCAGGACCTCTGGAAGAGCAGTCAGTGCTCTTAACCGCTGAGCCATCTCTCCAGCCCGTGTATGTTTTTTAAAAGCCCCTTGGCATGCCAGGAAACAAAAGTTGGGCATCTTGTAAGTGATGATCTTCATTCACACTCAGATTCTGAGGTCCAGGTTTTAGTTTGTTGGTACTGAAAAAATAAAAGATGGGTCTTTTCACTCATGCCAGGAAACAGCTCTACCATTGAGCTAGATACTATAGCTTCTATATATATTTCATATATGTGTGTGTGTGTATGTATATGAATATATATATATAGTCTCTGTGTGTATATATATGTGTGTATATGTGTATATGTGTGTGTATATATATGTGTGTGTGTGTGTGTGTGTACAGTTTTTAAAACTTTAATAACTTTTCTCCATTTACCATTTGTTTGATAAAGTATTTCCTGAGAGTCTACTATGGGGAATGGAAAGAAATATTTAAAGTGTGCTCATATCTTAGAAAGTCAAGATAAGCTGCAAGTAGACAATAGGCATTGTCACATAGATTTGGTGTATCTGCATGGTGATCTGGGCTTGTGTTTGCAGGAAGTTTGAGAGATGAAAACATTGTAATGCTTGACATATACTTTTGGTTATTTCTATTTATCAAATACTATATTTGTAAATAAATTCTGTCTAAGAGGACTTACACTGCAGAGATCCAATGTGCATGTAACCTCAGTGACCAGTTCTTTTTATGCTCATAAGCATGTCTGCCACGAGGTACATAGTCACAGAGTTATAAGCATCTGCACAAACATTGCACATAACAACATTCAAGCAGAAACCCAGCAAAAAGAAAGAGGATGAGGCATGGAGCTATTTACACAAAAATAGATGGAGAAGATCCCAGTGCAAAGTCCTTGAGATAAGATTGCATCCTAGCCTGGCTTGTGAGTAGTCAGAGCCCCTTGTGGGTAGAACACAGTGAATCAAAGTGTTCTTGCCCCCCATTTTACTCCATGGGAGTGCTGGGTATTTCTTCAAATCATTAAACGATTCCCATGGCTTTTGAACTGGGTTTGGCTGGCCAATCCATCATCATTTTATATAAGCAATAGATTTTCTTTCTTCATGAGTTTTGTTTTGGTTTTGAGACAAGGTTTTTCTGTATAGCCTTGGCCATCCTGGATTTGTAGACCAGGCTGGTTTCAAACTCATAAAGATCCTCCTGCCTCTGCTACTCAGTGCTGGGATCAAAAGTGTGTCCCACCAATCACCACCTGGCTTCCTTCCTCATGATTCTTTGTGTTAAAGAGTAAGGTGTAAAACTGCCCTGATTATATACAAATCAAATAATCCAAAGGGAAATAACACTAGTAAGATTCCTTGTTCATAACAGACTTTGAGCTTCTCAAGTAATTCCACATCCATTTCCTCCACTGGTCTTTATGACAGTCCAGTGAGGTAAGCAGAAAGTTATAATTGCCATCATATCATACATAAAGAAATTAAATAGTCCCAGAGAAAATAAGCAATTTTGCCAGGATCATGTGCTTTTGCATGCCAATGCCAGAGTTTCTTGCTCAGGCTTCAAAGGCCCTGGTACAATGCTTATCTTCCCAAATGATGAGCAGTTGGCAATGTATAGCTCTTACAATGCCCCAAGCACTGTTCCAAGTGTTTCCCTTATGATGACTCATTTACTCTTCTTACCTGGTAGTTCTATTTTTGACTTCATTTACCAATGGGAAAGCTAAGAGATGGACTGACTGGGTGACTTGGCAAAGACTGGCTAACCCCACAAGGAAGTCAGAGTACCCAACAGTTGCAGGCAATGTTCAGAATCTGTACTCCTAGTCCATGCACTATGCTATTAGAGGATTTGGAAAAAAGTTTTGTGATTCAGGTGATTTAAGGGCACAGCTCAAGAGTCTTTGAGATCAACTCTAGAGATCCATTTACTCCGGAGATCGTTGCAAGCCCTTCTTTGATGTCTGTAGCCTCTTGGTCTTATTATCCTCTTAATGTGATTGGGAGATATAATTAAATTTTGGTCATTAAACTATTTATCTGGGTGGAGTGGAAAAAAAAAGGCTGAGCAATCATCATTTGACTGGTTAGCTTGAATTCATTAAGACTACGGAGTAATACAATACACGTGTGTGGTTTTCACCTAGTGTGTCTGTATTGGGTTACACAAGCTCTATCATCCATTTTCTTTTTGAATCCCCACCACTATTTGTTTATTTTCAATTCATGAAGTTACAATGACAACAGGGCTGTCCTGTCTCCAGGGTTCCATACATGGCCTAGATCACATTGTGTGTGTGTGTATGTGTGTGTGTGTGTGTATTTGTGTGTGTATGTGTCTCTGTGTGTATATTTGTGCATGTACTGTGTGTGTGTCTTCTTGTGTTTGTGTCTCTCTGTGTGTATGTCCAATTTGTTCAGTGACAGTTGTTCCTAGAACTTGTTGGTTGAATTATTGGGAAACAAGGCTGTTTTCTGCATCTACCCATGCACTCTTCAGTAAAGTAAGCCAATATGTTCAAACAAGTCTGAGCTGGGTTTCTATCACTTGCAACCTAGATCAATTCTTTCCAATTAACTAATTGTTCTGATCAATATAAGCATCATTTATTTTTTAAAAAGATTTATTTATTTATTTATTTTATGAGTACACTGTAGCTGTCTTCAGACACACCAGAAGAGGACATCTGATCCCATTACAGATGGTTGTGAGCCACCATGTGGTTGCTGGGAATTGAACTCAGGATCTCTGGAAGAGCAGCCAGGGCTCTTAACCATTGAGCCATCTCTCCTGCACCAATATAGGCATCATATATACACTAATGTTCTCAGCAAGTAAGGCAGAAGCTTCGTGGCTGTTTATGAACTGACCCTAGGTATTACATTGCTTTTTTTCCCCCACTACTCCACGACAATCAGAGCTCAGCGGATTCAAGAACAGACATAGATCAAGCCTCTTGAGGGAAAGAATGTCAGCTATATGGGCACGTGTGTGTGTGTGTGTGTGGTGTATAAGCGTGCATGTGGGCATGGATGTGTGTAAACACGTATACACATGAGTGTGGAAGCCAGAGGTTGATGTAGGGTGTATTTGTGATCACTTTGCAACAGAGTCTCTCAGGTGAAACTATAGTTCACTGATTCAGCTAGTGTAGTAGCCAACTTGCTCTGGGGAATCCCCTCTCTTTGCCTTTTGACTCCTAAGATTACAGGTAGACTGCTATGTCTGTCTGACATTTATGTAGATGTTGGGGATCCAAAGTCCAGTCTTCATGCTTGCACACCATGATTGCTACTCTTCTTGACTACATTTGGAATTAACTAAGATCCAAAACTGGAGGTCTCACTGCTTTGAAGCAGTGCAGCTGAAAGCCAGTCCAGTCAAGGTGCCCGAAATTTGCCCTTCTATCCGTTCTGTGAGCACTTGAATTAAACAGCTTCCTTACATGCTCAGCCTGCTCCCTCACAGCCCAGCGACCTGCGTACACATCCAGCATCCTTTCAAGATCACAGTGTTTCATGTAACTCAGGAAAAAGCAGAATACAAGCAATATGGCCCTCGACTGTCCTCACTGTCAAGCCAAACGATAAACTACTCCAGTTTCTTCTTTGCCCATTCTTCCTTTGTTTTTTCTTTTGTTTCTGACAGAGTTTGCATATGTGGTGCAGGATGGCCTCAAACTCACAATCCTCCTGCCTCAGCACCCTTGGTTCTGCACTTACAGGTAGACACCATCATATAAATCGTAAAAGAATTTGCCAGTTCTTCTGAAGAAAGAAGATAGGGTAAGAATAAGCTCACTTTTTGCATGTGTTTTTGTGTGGATTGTGTGTGTATGTGTATGCACATGTTTGCATGGGTGAGCTCATGTGTTTGCAGGTAAGGGTGCATTTAAATATATGTGTATGTGCTTTAATAGGCTGGAGATCGTCATCCAATGGCTTCCTCTGCCACTGGCCACTGAGGCACTCCCTACCCCCTCCTGCTCTTTCTTGACAGGATTTCTCTATGTAGTTCTGACTGTCCTGGAACTTTCTCTGTAGATCAGATGGCCTTCAATTCTGAGATCCATCTACCTCTGCCTCCACAGGGCCGGGACTAAAGGGGTGTACCACCAAGCCTGGCTTCAGGCACGGTATCTGATCTAGCTATCTAGCTTGCCCTAGGATCCTCTGTCTATGCTCACCTGGCTTTTACATGTATTCCAGGGAACTGATTACAGTGTTCACATGAGCAAAGCAAGTGGTTTAACCATTGAGCCGTAGCCCCAGTACTAGATAAACTTTTTTTTTGAAGCCCAAGGACAATTATTTTATTAGTATTTAAGAGAAAAATAACAGGACATGGTGGTGAATGTCTTTAATCCCAGCACTCAGGAGACAAAGACAGATAAATTTGTGAGTTTGAGGCCAGCCTAATCTACATAGTAAGATTCTATCTCAAAAAGAGATGGGAGGCAGAGGGGAGGAAGAAAGGGAGACAGAGAAACAGCAACATAATAGCAGTTATGTGAAAATTCTTGTAGCCACCTGGAGGAGGGATAGAGAAAAAAGTCATGTCTTTAAAATTTTATATATATACAATTTAAATATATAAATTATATATATAATTATAATATAATATGAATTATATATATAATTTTTAAGGGATATGTATTTCTTAAAAAAGATTTTTTTGTTTATTTAATGTATGAGTGCTCTACTGTATATACATCTGCAGGCCAGAAGAGAGCATTAGATCCCCTTATAGATGGTTGTGAGACACCATGTGATTGCTGGGAATTGAACTCAGGGTTTCTGGAAGAGCACCCAGTGCTCTTAACTGACGAGCCCTCTCTCTAGCCGAAATATTCCTAAAGAGATAGAATCATTGCTGTGACTTAAAAAGACATAAAGGCTTCCATCCGGTCACACATGTTAAAAATTTGTTTCTTGCTTAAGTGACAGTTTTGCACAAGTGAATAACCAGGTACACCCTCCTTTAGCTGGAAGCCCAAGTTAATGAAGAGGCAATAATTTTTTTCAACATGTGCTTTTGGAAACACCAGAAGGGCAGACATGTAGACAGGCATGAGGATTTAATGGATTGGACACAGGTATGGTGCCTGTTCACATTCCATCAGCTAGAATTCAATCGTACTTGGTTCTACTTTTACAAGTGAGTCTGAAAAATGCAGTTTAGTTGTGTGCCCAGGAAGACAGAACAGGCTCTGGTGACCAAATAGACAGCAGTCTTAAATCCAAACAAACTCTCTTTCTTTCTTTCTTTCTTTCTTTCTTTCTTTCTTTCTTTCTTTTTTACTAGTTGAATTTTGTCATTTCTAAATTAACAATAACAATGACAGTTGTTTTGTGGAGTCATTGTAAGGACCAAGTACATAAAACTCTTAGTAACAGGATGTATCCTTCGAAATACATCATTAAGCTTCTTTGTTACTGTGCAAATGTCACAGTAAATTTAGACAAGCCTGGGTCACCTATACATAAGTATAGGTCAGCCACTTGACTTGGCTTCTTTTATGGTTTTTAAACTTTTTATTACATTCTAATTTATTTTATGTGCATATGAATGCTCATATATTTATGTACCACCTTGTGCATATGGACAACTTGCTGGAGTTGGTTCTCTCCTTCCACCATGTGTGTCCCAGAGATGGAGCTCAGGTCACCTGGCCAGCAGGCATCTCCATCTGCAAAGCCATCTTGCTGGCCCTTGCCATAGCTTCTTGATGCATTTGAGGTGCAGCAGTCATGAGATATACGATGCTGTGTATGAAAGACTAACAAAGCAGATGGTGTCATGGTCCATTATTTATTTCTTAATTAGTTTATTTTAATAAGTAGAGCCACATTTGACAAGGATCCATGTATAGTCTAAAATAGTGATTCAAAATATTATAGTGAATACATGAGCTAGGCATAACTTGGCGGTGGGACTTTTGCCTTGAATATATGAAACCTTGGATTCAAAACCCAGCTGGGCAGAAAAATAAACCAAAGCAAAACGTATACTGTAAATCCATGAAGCAGTAATGTAGACCTTTATTATCACTATTGATTGTGATATATTATACACAGTCGCGTGCTATGGTTTTATACATCTGGAAGAACAGTAGCCTGGTTTACACCAACATCCCCACAAACACACAAGTGATGTCTCATACTAAAATGTTGCACCTGTTCCAATGTTCATTAAGACACAGGAAGTTTCCATCTCCATTGTAATCTTGTGAGATCATCATCATAACTATGGCCAGTGTGGACAGAAACACTGTTATGTGGTACATGCATGTTTTATGAAGACCTAGAACGTTGCCTGATATACAGTCAACAACTGATCAAAATTTTCCTATTATTATTGTTATACTCTAGAACCTTAGATTAAAGGTTAATTCCTAATGTGAAATCTTCCCTTTTTCTCTTGCTCTATTCTTCACCAGAGTTTATTGTATTGAAGTTAATGATTTTACTGGCTGGTTCCTCCTCTTGCTTTGTAGGAACCATCAAGGAGAGGCGAATCCTAATAAGTGAGATTGTGAAGATGACCTATCCTTATTGCATGGTCTGCATGTGATGGGTAAACTCTGATTTGCAAGGTCTTCAGAGATTTTGTCTCAGAATTGATTCTTGTTATCTTTCCTGTTATTATCAAATAGTATAATCATCCCTGGGCATTAGCTCACCTAGTAGGCAGATTTTCTGCAGACCAATGAAGATGTACTCTTTTGAAATGCTATATAGACAAACATAGCATTATTAATTCCTAATTCCTAATAATGATTCTATAGAATTATTAATTCCTAATAATGAGTCTATAGAATTATTAATTCCTAATAATGAGTCTATAGAATTCCTAAATTTATTGTAGTAATTTTGAGCCCTCTATAGAAAGGGCTGCAATTGCTTCTTGAGGAAAATGTTTGTGTGTTTTCCATGTCTCCGCCCCCTCCCATTCCAATTCTTTGACAGCTTCATAATATATACAAAGAATTTTATTTATTTTCACACACACCATTATCCTCTCTCATGCTCTCCCTTCTCCCATTGAAGCCTCTCTTGTGTTTAGTTTCTTAAAATACTTGAAGTACCTAGTGGCACACTGTAGGTTAGCACTGGTAGTTGATGGAGGAAACAGAGAAGTCAGGGGGAAGACGGAAAGGAGAGGGGGACAGGAAAGGGGAGGGAGAGAGGAAGAGAAGATGTCTTGAGATGTCTTCTCATGGAACATTCTGACAGAGCAGCCTGGTAAACTGCGTAGCAGCATGAGTACCACTCTGTTCCACGTGCTGGAAGGTCTCTTCACACACAATAGCAGTGTAGGGTTGAAGGTGCCATACCTCTGGTGCTTTGTGTTGGACACCTCTGCCATCTTCTGATTCCAGCCATTGCTGCAGACCCTAGCTGCAGGAAGAATGACTCTGTAGTCCCTTACCTCTGCTGCACTGTAGCTCATGTGACTTCAGGTTGCTCTTAGGTCAATCAATTCTTTGAGCACCTACAGAAATGTGTTTTGTCTCTTCCACAAACAAACATGCAAGTGTTCAGGAGTTGATGTCTTGTCAACCTAAAGAACAGAGAGGAGAGGAGAGAGTGAGGAGAAAAGGGTAATAGAGAAAAAGTTGAACCCTCTGAGGAATAATTACAACTTATTTGGGAATAAGCAGAAAGCACTCCAGTGGAACTAACATGTTTTCATAGATGAAATCATGCTTGTTCCAAGAGATGGAGGCCAGGGGACAGTTTGATGGCTAATGGTGGAAGATTTAAAAATACTGTTTTGAATCAACTATGCCTGACTACAGAATTAATAAGAATTGTGGTATCTCTTCAGAGGTAGTCAGGCAGTGGATGGGCCGACAACCTGCACAAGTATTTTCTAGATAAAGTTGCGGTGGTCTTTGTGCAGGCTGTATTTCCAGTCTGTTGCAGTGGTTCTTGTTATCAGGCATGTGTACATGAGATTCCTTCCTTTACTCATGCCTTGATTTATTAGTTTGTTGTTAGGGTTGACAAAAGTGACTCCATGTTGATTCTGACAACTTTCAGTGTCTTTTTGTTTTCCACCCCAAGAATTCAGATTAATACCATTTTTATTCTTTTTTTTCTTTCTGTAAATTTTCTTAAAGTTTTCTTTATGTATGTTCATATATATATACATATATACATACATATATAAATGTATACATATATGTATGTATATAGATATATCTGGTTCTGTGTTACATAAGAGTATGTTTGTGTACATATTATACATTGAGTATATTTCCCATAACATCATACTCATTCTCATTTGATGAAAAACATTCCATTGTGTATATACACAACATTTTCTTTCTAGAGAAGGGTCTCACTATGTATCCCTGGCTGGCCTAGAACTCCCTATGTACCCATGTAGATCACATTGACCTTGAACTCACTGAGATCTCCTGCCTCTGCCTCCTGAGTGATGGTATTATATAGGTATATCCCACCACACCCAGGCTTACCAGTTTCTCTATGCATTCCTCTGTTGCTGGACACCTAGGTTGGTTCCATGACTTAGCTCTTGTGAGTTGTGCTGCTTTGGACATTGCTGCATAAGTGCTTCTGTGGTATGTTGACTTGGAATTCTTTGGCTAAATATCCTGAAGTAGTAGAGTTGGATAACATGGTAGATTTACTTTAACTTTGTGAGGAAACTCCACAGTGATTTCTGTAATGGTCTGACTGGTTTGCATTCACACCTGCAGTGCTTATGGATTCTTTTGAAACCATATCTTCATCAACATTTGTTGTTTGTTGATGTGATTATTATTATTATTATTATTATTATTATTATTAGTAGTAGTAGTAGTAGTAGTAGTAGTAGTTGTCATCACTGTCATTTTTTGAGGCAGAGTATTACTACGTAGCCCTGGTTGTCCTGGAAATAGCTCTATAGACCAGACTGGCCTCAAACTCACAGAAATCTGCCTGCTTTTCTCCCTTTTTCTCCCACTGTTTGATTTCTTTTTCTTAAAATTAAAGGCATATTTATTTTTTATGTTTATGAGTGCTCTATCTGTATGTACACCTGCATCCCAAAAGAGAGCATCAGATCCTATTCTAGGTGGTTGTGAGCCACCAAGTGGTTGTTGAGAATTGAACTTAGGACCTCTCGAAAAGCAGCCAGTGCTATTAACCACTGAGCCATCTCTCCAGCCCCTTGTTTGTTAATGACTAAAAAGAGTGGGTGGTTGGTGGGCTGGTGGTCCTGGGTTCTATTAGAAGACAAGCTGAGCAAGCCAGGGTAAGCAATCTAGTAAACAGCACCCCTCCATGGCTTTTGCATCAGCTCCTGCCTCCAGGTTCCTGCCCTGTGTGAGTTCCAGTCCTGAATTCCCAATTTGCTTCTTGGTCATGATGTTTTGTGCAGGAATAGAAACTCTGACTAAGACAGCCAGGAAGCTTATAGAACCACATGAAGGTGTTCATGCTGCCCTTTCAAGGGTATCTCTCCTTGTGATACTGAGGAGTTTGTTTATTTGGGAGCTTCAAGAAGCTTCTTGAAGATTTCAGAAGCCTCGTTAGAATCCTTGCTCTGTAAACGGACAAGTTCCCCGGCCTTGCTGAGAGTCATTACATACAAAATTGGTAACCACCCTTTGGAGTGTTTGTGGCTGCTCCATGAAGTTCAAGGAAAGTTCCCTAAGGTAAGGTCACTTACCAGTGCCTGTCCTTCACAGGAGAACTTTGCATGCACTCTATTTGTAACCTCCCCCGACTAGGAAAGCATAGCATCTTTAGAGTCTTACAATCTTGGATTAGCTCTTGTTTGTGGGAACAGATCACTCAACATGTGTAAAAGCCTGTTACCCGGGGTCTGGCTGGCTATGTACTTCATAAATAACTTCTGTTGTTAGCATAGGCATGTCTCCTCCATTACCACATCTCCCACAAATCTGTGTTCCACTCCCAACGTCATTGCATGTCCTTATTTGCTCAGGTTTCTTCTCTGGCAGTGTTGGCTTCTTGCCAATCACTGACTCCTTATCACTCAGCCAAATTTAACTCTGTAAGGTGCAGTATGTAAGTCCTCACTGTCCCTTCATGATGGGAAGACAATGTCTGGCAATTGTGTTCTTCCCAGAAGTAATGTGACCATAAGGAGACACTGCAAATAAAACATCTGAAGCTCCTTGCTGGAATGTGAATCAAAGTCCTATTAATACTTAACTAAACATCCAACAGGACAAGAGAACAAAGGGCAATTGAGGCAAAGCCATGAGGTTTTTCAGGTTATTACAAGAGGCCATTTGTCAGCCAGATATGAGGTAGAGACTCTTCAGAAAGGGCTTCTCAGTTGCTCTCACACAGAGCCTTTACCACAGGCAGCAAGAACGCCTATGTTTGTTCTTAAAACAACACCAACAAACCAGCCTTTTGCATTTATAGTTTCTAAGAGCTGAATCTTTTGCCTGAGTTGATCAGGATGAGTAAATGAGGCTTGTGGAATGTCTGTGTGCCTGACATGGCACTTCTTTCCTGAGTCATAAAAGAAAAACTTGACTTAGATGCACTGAAGTGCAGCCTCTGTTAGGGTGTCATGGGTGGTGACAGGCTAGCTACCATCCATGTGCTGGAGGCTATCTTGTCAGTGGGAGAAACCTGGACAGTGGACTCAGGTAAACTGGTTCCAGCCTGTGTCTGCTTTGTACTAGACACATGGTTTAGACTATTTGTGTAATCTCCTTGAGTCCATTTGAGCCCCCATCTGTGACGTGAAAATAATGCTGTCTACTTTAGAAAGCCACCATAAGGAGTAAATGAAAAGACAGTGTCTGAGATACAACTGGTGTGTAAGTGTTCTTAGTCTCTTCTTGAGGCACAGAATATAAAATCAGTTATGGTGTTCTCAGAATCCTGTCATTCCCCCCTCCTCTGTGTGTGTGTTTGTGTGTGTCTGTGTGTGCAGGCATGCACATGTGCATACAGGTGTGTGATGGGACCAGAGATAGATGTCAGATGTCTTTATCATTCTCTACCTTAAAAAAAAAATATATGTATATATTTTTTTAACACAGGATCTCTCACTGAACCCAACAGTCACTGGCTGGCCAGTAGGTTTAAGCATCTCCCTCTCTCTACCTGTATCCACTCCCCCAAGCACTGTGGTACAGATGCACATTTCCACACCTGGCTTTTCCCCTTGTTCCTGGAGATCTGAACTCAGGTCTGAACTATGAATAGCAAGCACTTTACCAACTGAGCAATCCCCCACCATAGCTTGTCTGATTCTTGCACACTTTTAGTGGTTGAGACATTTTATTCAAATTCAAAATATTTTTGTGGCATTAGAAATTAGGAGATTTAGATAAGCAAAAAGAAAACTAAAAATGACAAATATTTCTAATATAGTCCCCTTGGGTATATTGTTCCAGAACTTTCTTGTGATTGTACATACAGATACAGATATATTATTTTAAAAGTATCATTGTATAATAATTTATTATTTTATAATCTGCCTTACAATTTTTTCATATTATTATTATTATTATTATTATTATTTTATTATTATTGGAAACTGTAGTGGTTTGAATGAGAATGGCCCCAAAAGCCCACAGATTTGAATGCTTGGTCACCAGGGAGTGGCTCTATTTGAAAGGAGGTATGGTCTTGTTAGAGGAGGTGTGTCACTTGTGATGGACTTTTAGGTTTTAGAAGCCCAAACCAGGCCCAGTGTTACTCTCTCTTCCTGCTACCTGTGGATCCAGATGCAGAACTCTCAGCTTCTCTAGCACTATGTCTGCCTGCATCCTGCCATTCTCCTGTCATGATGATAATGGACTGAACCTCTGAACTATAAACCAGCCCCAATTAAATGCTTTCTTTTGTTAGACTTGCCATGTTCATGGTGTCTCTTCACAGCAATAGAACATGGACAAAGACAGAGTCACTGTCCCTTTGTGACAGGACTGGTTATTTCTTATCTTAGGGATCAGTTCATATTATGGTAATTGCCTATTGTTATTGAGTTACACCTGAATTTTCATAGAGCAAGGGTGCATGGCTTCTGTAAGGGACAGAAACAGTAATGTCTTCAAATCTTCTTGAAGCACTTTTTTTCCTTTTAGACTTTATAGAAACAGGAGAAAATGTACCCCTTTGTTCTTAAGAAGGCGAAAAAGAATTGTCCGTAGATGTTGTTATGAATCCTGACTTCTATTCTAGAGAAAGAAGGGGAGATGAAAGGCCTACACCACCTTCATCCATTTCTCTGAGACAGACAAACGGATTGACTCTTCAGGAACTTGAGCAACTAACCACATTAGTATGTCAGGTGGAAGGTCAGCCCTGCATGAGAACGGGGCCTATGCAGTTCATGTCTGCTTGGTTCTCAGTGAGGGATGTGATAGGGAACCAAGCAGGGAGCGTGTCTTTTGACTTACTTGCTATATCTTTTGTCCTTAATGTTTTTCCTCACTGAAACAAGAAATGAACCTCCTACCCAAATCTCCCTGATAGATGATAGAGCCCTAACATGGGCAATATTTCACCCTGACTTTCCACTGTAGTTCATATAATGCTAGCACAAAGTCTAGAATTTTTCTTGGCTTCTTGGGTGAAACCTGGGCTAAAAGAGTGATCCATCTGTTTATAGGAAACTCCTATTCTCATTGTCATCAAATAAATAAATAAATATTTCACTTCCCATCATCAAATAATATTTATTTGTGTTCTATATACTATTTTAAATGTACAGGTACTGTGACAAATAAGACAGGCATATTTTGTGCTTCTGTACAACCTATAATTTCTTATTAATGTAAACAAATCATCATTAAGGTATATAAATTTATTATTGCTGACCCCAAACTTTTCCCTCAAGAAAAATGTGAGAGAAGCCTAAACAGGGACAATCTTTCTGCAATATCATTTCACTTAAAGATCCAAATGGGGAAGAAAACCTGGTTATGTTAGTTTTTGTCAACATGACACACTCTTGGACATGTCTGGTAAGATGGGGATCTCAAATGTAGGATTGCCTCCATCAGACTGGCCCGTAGGTAAATCTGTGGGGCATTTTTCTTCTCTCTTACTGTCTCTCTGTCTCCCTCTGCCTCTGACTGTCTCTTTGTTTCTGTCTCTGTCTCTGTCTCACTATGGGTCCCTCCCCCTCTGCACTGTTGTTTTGAGACAGGATCTTGTGTAGTTCTTGCTGACCTGGAACTTGATATGTAGACCAGACTGGTCTGGAACTTACAGAGATCCATCTGCCTCTGCCTCCCAGGAGGTGGTGTCTAGGACATTTTCTTGATTAATGATTTATGTGGGAAGACTCACTGTGAAAGGTGTCACCCCAAGGAAGGTGACCCTAGGTTGTCTAAGAAAGCAGGCTATGTAAACAATAGAGAGTAGGCCTGGAAGCAGTCAAGTAACCTTTCCTCCCCAGACTGATTTTGGCTGTGGTATTTATCATAGCAACTGAAAAGCAACAAAGACACTTGTTAAGTACTCACCCGCCCACTCGGGCTCCAGAGGCAGGGACTGAGGGAAAGCCTAAGAACCTGCCTGCTTCCACCTGTGGCCAGAAACCCTGCCTGGGACAACAGGCCTCTCCATATACAAGTAGCTCAGGGAGAAAGCTACCCGCCCACTTGTGCTGAGGAGCCAGCAACAGGAGGACTCCAGACGCAGGGTCTGAAGAACAGCTGGAAGAGAGAACTGGTCTCCTAGGAATATTGACATCTGAGCTTGAAGGAAAGACAAGCCACAGTCAGAGAGAGAAAGGCCAGCTAACTCCAGAGATAACCAGATGGTGAAAGGCAAGGGCAAGAACACAAGGAACAGAAACCAAGACTACTTGGCTTCAGCTGAACCCAGCTCTCCCACCACAGCCAGCCCTGGATACCCCAACACACCAGAAAAGGAAGACTCAGACTTAAAATCACTTATCAAGAGGATGATAGAAGATTTTAAGAAGGAAATAAATAACTCCCTTAAAGAAATACAAGACAACACAGGTAAACAACTGGAAGCCCTTAAAGAGGACACACAAAAATCCCTTGAAGAATTACAGGAAAACACAATCAATCAAATGAACAAAACCATTCAGGAATTAAAAATAGAAATAGAAACAATAAAGAAATCACAAAGGGAGACAACCCTGGAATTAGAGATCATAGGAAAGAAATCAGGAGTCATAGATGCAAGCATCACCAACAGAATACAAGAGATGGAAGAGAGAATCTCAGGTGCGGAAGATACCATAGAAAACATGGACACAACAGTCAAAGAAAACACAAAATGCAAAAAGCTCCTAAACCAAAACATCCAAGATATCCGGGATGCAATGAGAAGACAGAACCTGAGGATAATAGGTATAGAAGAGAGTGAAGACTCCCAACTTAAAGGACCAGTAAATATCTTCAACAAAATTATAGAAGAAAACTTCCCTAACCTAAAGAAAGAGATGAACATAAATATACAAGAAGCCTACAGAACTCCAAATAGACTGGACCAGAAAAGAAATTCCTCCTGTCACATTATAGTCAAAACACCAAATACACAAAACAAGGAAAGAATATTAAAAGCAGTAAGGGAAAAGGGGCAAGTAACATATATAGGCAGACCTATCAGGATTACACCAGACTTTTCACCAGAGACTATGAAAGTTAGAAGATCCTGGGCAGAGCTCATACAGACTCTAAAAGAACACAAATGCCAGCCCAGGCTGCTATACCCAGCAAAACTCTCAATAATCATAGAGGGTGAAACCAAAATATTTTACAACAAATCCAAATTTGCACAGTATGTTTCCACAAACCCAGCCCTACAAAGAATAATACATGGGAAATGCCAACACAAAGAGGGAAACTACACTCAAGAAAAAGAAAGTATTCTTTCAACAAACTCAAAAGAAGATAGCCACACAAACAATATAAACAACATAAAAAATAACAGGAAATAACAATCACTATTCTTTAATATCTCTTAACATCAATGGTCTCAACTCCCCAATAAAAAGACATAGACTGACAGACTGGATCCATAAACAGGACCCAGCATTTTGCTGCATCCAGGAAACGCACCTCCGATTTAAAGACAAACACTACCTCAGAGTAAAGGACTGAAAACAATTTTCCAAGCAAATGGCCCCAAGAAACAGGCTGGAGTAGCCATTCTAATATCGGATAAAATTGAGTTTCAACCAAAATTCATCAAAAAGGATGAGGAAGGACACTTCTTACTCACCGAAGGAAAAATCTACCAAGAAGAACTCTCAATTCTGAACATCTATGCCCCGAATGCAAGAGCTCCCACTTTCATAAAAAAAAACTCTACTAAAGCTCAAAGCACACATTGCACCTCACACAATAATAGTGGGAGACTTCAACACCCCACTATCAACAATGGACAGATCTTGGAAACATAAACTAAACGGAGACACTGTGAAACTAACAGATGCTATGAACCAAATGGGTTTAACAGATATCTATAGAACATTTCATCCTGCATCAAAAGAATATACCTTCTTCTCAGCACCTCATGGTACCTTCTCCAAAATTGATCATATAATTGGTCACAAAACAAACCTCAACAGATATAAGAAGATTGAAATAATCCTATGCCTCTTATCAGATCACCACGGATTAAGGTTGGTCTTCAATGGCAACAACAACAACAGAAAGCCCACATACACATGGAAGCTGAAAATGCACTGCTGAATGATAAGTTGGTCAAGGAAGCAATAAAGAAGGAAATTAAAGACTTCCTAGAATTCAATGAAAATGAAAGTACAACTTACCCAAACCTATAGGACACAATGAAAGCAGTGTTAAGAGAAAACTCATAGCTCTGAATGCCTCCAAAAAGAAACTGGAGAGAGCATACACTAACAGCTTAACAGCACATCTGAAAGTTCTAGAACAAAAAGAAGCTAATACACCCAAGAGGAGTAGAAGGCAAGAAATAATCAAATTAAGGGCTGAAATCAACCAAGTGGAAACTAAAAGAACTATACAAAGAATCAACAAAACCAAGAGCTGGTTCTTTGAGAAAATCGACAAGATAGATAAACCCTTAGCCAGACTAACCAGAGGGCACAGAGACAGTATCCAAATTAACAAAATTAGAAATGAAAAGGGAGATATAACAACAGATTCTGAGGAAATTAAAAAAAAATCATCAGATCCTACTACAAAAGCCTATACACAACAGAATTGGAAAATCTGGAGGAAATGGACAAGTTTCTAGACAGATACCAATTACCAAAGTTAAATCAGGATCAGATAAACCATCTAAACAGTCCCATAACTCCTAAAGAAATAGAAGCAGTCATTAAAAGTCTTCCAACCAAAAAAAGCCCAGGACCAGATGGGTTCAGTGCAGAATTCCATCAGACCTTCAAAGAAGACCTAATACCAATACTCTTCAAGCTATTCCATAAAATAGAAACAGAAGGAACAATACCCAATTCATTCTATGAGGCCACAGTTACACTGATACCAAAGCCCCACAAAGACCCAACAATAAAAGAAAACTTCAGACCAATTTCCCTTATGAGTACTGATGCAAAAATACTCAATAAAATTCTTGCAAACCGAATCCAAAAACACATCAAGACAATCATTCACCATGATCAAGTAGGCTTCATCTCAGGGATGCAGGGATGGTTCAATATCCGGAAATCCATCAATATAATCCACTACATAAACAAACTCAAAGATAAAAACCACGTGGTCATCTCATTAGATGCTGAAAAAGCATTTGACAAAATTCAACATCCCTTCATGATAAAAGTCTTGGAAAGATCAGGAATTCAAGGAGCATACCTAAACTTAGTAAAAGCAATATACAGCAAACCAGTGGCCAACATCAAACTAAATGGAGAGAAACTTGAAGCAATCCCACTAAAATCAGGGACTAGACAAGGCTGCCCTCTCTCTCCCTATCTATTCAACATAGTACTTGAAGTTCTAGCTAGAGCAATCAGGCAACAAAAGGAAATTAAAGGGATACAAATTAGAAAGGAAGAAATCAAAATATCACTATTTGCAGATGATATGATGGTATACTTAAGTGACCTGAAAAACTCCACCAGAGATCTGCTACAGCTGATAAACAACTTCAGCAAAGTGGCTGGATACAAAATTAACTCAAGCAAATCAGTAGCTTTCCTATACTCGAAGGATAAACAGGCTGAGAAAGAAATTAGGAAAATGACACCCTTCACAATAGTCACAAACAATATAAAATATCTTGGTGTGACTCTAACCAAACAAGTGAAAGATCTGTATGACAAGAACTTCAAGTCTCTGAAGAGAGAAATCGAAGAAGACCTCAGAAGATGGAAAGATCTCCCATGCTAATGGATTGGCAGGATTAACATAGTTAAAATGGCCATCCTGCCAAAAGCAATATACAAATTCAATGCTATCCCCATCAAAATCCCAACTCAATTCTTTGTAGACCTAGAAAGAGTAATTCTCAAATTCATATGGAATAACAAAAAACCCAGGATAGCAAAAACTATCCTCAACAATAAAAGGTCTTCTGGGGGAATCCAGAAGACCTGGTTAGCCTCCCTGACCTCAAGCTGTACTACAGAGCAGTAGTGATAAAAACTGCATGGTATTGGTAAAGTGACAGGCAGGTTGATCAATGGAATAGAATCGAAGACCCAGAAATGAATCCACACACATATGGTCACTTGATCTTCCACAAAGTAGCTAAAACCATACAGTGGAAAAAAGACAGCATCTTCAACAAATGGTGCTAGATCAACTGGTGGTCTACATGTAGAAGATTGCGAATTGATCCATTCCTATCTCCCTGCACAAAGCTCAAGTCCAAGTGGATCATGGACCTTCACATAAAACCAGATACACTGAATCTAACAGAAGAGAAAGTAAGGAAGAGTCTCGAACACTTGGGCACAGGGGAAATGTTCTTGAACAGAACACCAATGGCTTGTGCTCTAAGGTCAAGAATTGACAGATGGGACCTCATAAAATTACAAAGCTTCTGTAAGGCAAAGGACACTGTAATTAGGGCAAAACGGCAACCAACATATTGGGAAAAGATCTTTACCAATCCTACATATGATAGAGGGCTAATATCCAATGTATACAAAGAACTCAAGAAGCTAGACTCCAGAGATACAAATAACCCTATAAAAAAATGGGGAAGTGAGCTAAACAGAGAATTCCTCAACTGAGGAAACTCGAATGGCCAAGAAGCACCTAAAGAAATGTTCAACATCCTTAGTCATCAGGGAAATGCAAATCAAAACAACCCTGAGATTCTACCTCACACCAGTCAGAATGGCTAAGATCAAAAACTCAGGTGACAGCAGATGTTGGCGAGGATGTGGAGAAAGAGGAACACTCCTCCATTGCTGGTGGGAATGCAAATTGATACAACCTCTCTGGAAATCAGTTTGGCAGACCCTCAGAAAATTGGACATAATACTACCTGAGGACCCAGCTATTCCACTCCTGGGCATATACTCAGAAGATGCTCCAACATGTAATAAAAACACATGTTCCACGATGTTCATAGCAGCCATATTTATAATAGCCAGAAGCTGGAAACAACCCAGATGTCCCTCCACAGAGGAATGGATACAGAAAATGTGGTACATTTACACAATGGAATACTACTCAGCTATTAAAAACAATGACTTCATGAAATTCGTAGACAAATGGATGGATCTTGAAAACATCATTCTGAGCCAAGTAACACAGTCACAAAAGAATGAACATGGTATGTACTCACTGTTAAGTGGTTATAAGCCTAAAAGTTTGAAATACCCAAGAGTCACTTTGCAGGAACAGTAGTACTGAGGACGAGGTCCCAGATGGAGGGCTTGGAGAAAGGACTGAAGGAGCTGAGGGAGTGTGCAGCCCCAGGGAGGAGCAACACTGGCAACTGGCCTGACCCCCCATACTTCTGGAGACTGATCCACCAAGTAAAGAATACACATGGAGGGACCCATAGTGCTGGCCACAAAGACTGCAGAGGAGGGTCTTGTTACCCGTCAGGGGGAGGAGAGGCCCTTGGGCCTGAGGGTGTTATATCCCCCAGTATAGGAGAATGTCAAGGAGGGAAGACGAGAGTGGGTGGGGGGTGGGGTGGGGAGGTGGGTTGGAGTATATCCCCATAGAGGCAGGGGGAGGGGGGAGGGAATGGGGAGGTTCCAAAGGGGAGATCTGGAAAGGGGGAAACATTTGAAATGTAAATAAAATATGAAAATAAAAAAAAAGAAAATAAATATTTAAGTGAAAAAAAAAGTTAAATACTGTATAGAGACAAAGCCTGATGTTTTTGTTTTGTTTTGTTTTTGAGGCAGGGTCTCCATGTGTAGCTCTGGCTGTCCTGGAACTCACTATACAGACCTCAAGCTTACTTATAGCTCTGGCAGTCTCTGCCCCCTGAGTGCTCAAAACCTAAATTTCATTTCTCTCTCTCTCTCTCTCTCTCTCTCTCTCTCTCTCTCTCTCAAATATTTGTTTATTTTATTATTTTATGCATATGAGTATTTTGCCTGCATGTGTGTATATGTACCAACTCTGTGCCTAGTGTCTGTGGAGAGGTTATAAAAGAGAATTGTAGTTTCAGATGGTTGTGAGCCATCATGTGGGTGCTGGGAATCAAACCTGACTGCTGAGCCATATCTCCAGACCCCTCAGAGCCTAATTTTTAATCAAATTTAAGCGTGAAATACAAAGACACCCAAACCTTCCTTGTTTGCACATCACCTCTCACATAGAAACACACCCAGTCACTTGGGGGTGAGAGCTGCCTCGCTTTTGGCTGTTAAAAGATATCTTTCACAGAGTTACTGGGAGAATTAGGTGAACCTGACCAGAGGCTGGGATTTAGAAAGGCTCCTGCCCTGCCTTTTTCCTCATGAGAGCGGTGGGTGAGCAAAAGCCATGGGTCATAGAGCCCCACAGTTAAGACTCTGAAAACTCACTAATCTCACATGTGATGAGACATTTCTAAGTCTCATTTTGAATGCATATATGTACATATGTGTTTGTGCACATATGTGTACAGGTCTGTATGGAGGCCCAAGGACAAGCTCAGATGCCTTTTCTTAGATGCTATCCACTTCCTTTGAGACACGGTCTGTAGTTAGCCTAGCTGTCATGAGCTAGGCTAGACTGACTGTCTAGCATGTGTAACTGTGCCTTTTATTCTCCCATGGCAATTATTGTCTTGGAGGCTTACTGCCTCTGTCTGCTAACCTAGGCCTAGTTCTGGAAGCTTCTAGTCTCTGTACAATTTTATCTAGGTCTAGAATGCTTTCAGCCTCTGAGACTTGCTGCTGAAAAAGCTCTCCCTTTCTTGTTCTTTCTGAGCTCTGACTGGCTGATTCTATTCAGCTGTTCTTGTTCAAACTCCTTTCCCAGCTGACTGAATCAATCTGGCTTCTCCTGAATTGCTCTGCTTGACCTCAAACTATCTCTGTCAATCTGTTCTAATCTGGCTCCTTCTCATTCTCTGACTTGTTCTGTCTTCACCTGTGTCTAGCTTGTTCTCTCTCTCTCTCTCTCTCTCTCTCTCTCTCTGTCTCTGTCTCTGTCTCTCTCTTTCTCTGCAATGTGTCTCTGTAAAATTGTCCCAATAAAAATACCTCTCTGCCGGCTGTGGTGGCACACGCCTTTAATCCCAGCACTTGGGAGGTCGGCAGAGGCAGGTGGATTTCTGAGTTCGAGGCCAGCCTGGTCTACAGAGTGAGTTCCAAGACAGGGCTACACAGAGAAACCCTGTCTCGGAAAAAAAAAAAAAAAAAAAAAGCCTCTCTTTCTCTTCCCTGTTCCTCTTCTTGTGAGAGTTGGGCAAATTCTATTCTGTTAAATGTTTTCCCTGCCATTCAATTAGACATCACTTTCAAACATGAGTACTTCTACAAACTAATTTACCTTCATTGTTTGGGGTTAAAGGTGAATGCTAAGGGTGTGTCTGGTTCCAGCCAAAGGGATTAATGTCTGTATTCCAACCAGAGGGATTAAAGGTGTGTGCTAAGGGCTGAGCCCTACAACTAGAAATAGTTTGGTTTTTTCTTCCCAGTAAACAACACAATCTCTGGGTTCACAGTGTGTTCACATATCCTGCAGTAAGCTTGTTTCAGTGGTCCTCTTGTGTCTGCTGCAATGCTGGCATACAAGCGTACGCATGCTTGGCACTTTTATGCAGTTCTAGGGATTGAATTCAAGTTCTTCTTACAATGAAAACTTTATTGACTCAGCTCCCTCTCCAGACCATCCAATTTGCATTTTAAAGTTTTTATTGACTTTTAAAAGTTTTGTTTTGTTTTGTGTGTGTACAGTATGTATGTAGTGTGTGTGTGTGTGTGTCTGTCTGTTCATGCGGTACATGTGTAATGGGAGACCATATTCTTCTGGCTTTTATATGGGTCCTGGTGATCAAAACTCAAGTCCCTACTCTTGTTTGGTGACTGCTTTGCTCACTTAATCATCTCCCTAACCCCTCACCTATCTTTTTAATAAATAGGACATTTCTTTGTTGTTGTTTTGAGACTGAGTTTCTCTGTGTTCCAGAACTCACTATGTAGGCCAGGCTGGCCTTGAACTCACATAGATCTGTTTGCCTTTGCCTTCTGAGTGCTGGGATTAAAGACAGGCATCATTATGCCCATCCTAAAAATGACATTTTTTTTTTTTGAGTTAAGGCATGTCATTAGTTGCAGAGCAAATTTAAAATAAATGTCCAAAACAAACAAACAAATAACCCCAAACCAAACCAAACCAAAACCAAAACAAACAACAACAACAACCAAAAACCCATTAAATAATGTAGCACTTATGTAGCTTCTGTGACTTAGGGCTTCAGCTAATAACCTGCTTCTCTCAGTCCTGAGTCTAACGAGCACAGTTCCTTGTGCAGAAAGCTGGCCTCACCTTTATTAACATATCTCTTAAAATGTTTTTGCTTACCTTGCCTGTGAAAGTCCCTAGGTTCAATCCCCATTACTGCCAAGAAAAAAAAGTTTTAAAGATGGCATCAGTTGCCTAGGATGACATAAATCGTCACAGATTAGGCATATTAAGCAACAGAATTGTATTTTCTTTTAGTCCTGGAGGCTGGACATTCAAGACCAGAGCATCAGTGGGTTTGGTCTCCTCTGAAGTCTTTCTCCTTGACTTGTGACAACTGCATCTTCTTCTGTGTCCTCGATCAACTGTTTTCCCAAAGGCATGCATTTCTGGAGCCTGAGGACACCAGTCAGACTGGGTCAGGACCCAGCTGTATGGCCTCAGTTACCTCAACGACAGACTTGAATGTCCAGGCTTCAAATCCATCATATTCTGAGGTCCAGGTCGTGGGGGCTGCAACATATGAACTTGGGGAAGAAAGACCTCAGCCCACACCTGATAGCGGACAAAACAAAGAAACTCTGTATCATTTAGAAATGCAGCTTCTGGCAGCTGAAGAGATGGCTCAGTGGTTATGAGCACTGAGTGCTCTTTCAGAGGTCCCGAGTTCAATTCCAAGCAACCACATGGTGGCTCACAACCATCTGTAATGGGATTTGGTGCCCTCTTCTGGTGTGTCTGAAGACAGCTACAGTGTACCCATAAATACAATAAACAAATCTTGAAAGAAAGGAAGGAAGGAAGGAAGAAGTGCAGCTCTGTTTTAAGGGTGGTGATATATCAACCTGTGGTAACAGACAATGAGAATTAAACCCCATTTCTGTGCGTTAAATATTTGAAAGAATTAGATTGGCATCATTTTCTTTGACCCGAATCTCAGCCATATTCTCACAAACAAGTTAGGGACTGTTGCCAAAGTCACATACCCCTTGTTTAGGGCATTGGATGTTAAGTATTAAGCTTTTGCAAGTGTCTCAGGACTTCTACACTCAACTGAGACCTCTAATATTTAAGGGTTAATTTTGTTCTTTCCCTAATTTATATGCCGAAGTCCTAATCCCTAGAGCATCCTCTTGATACATGGGCTCTCATGTAGTCTGATAGGGGAGCTTTTAGCGTCCTGTGGTTGCCAGCCATCACTGGCAAGCCTTGGCTTATATCTGTAACACTTCAGCTTATGATTATGTCTTTACCTGGGATTTCCCCCTGTGCATTATCGTCCTTGTGTTTCTGTGTCTCAATTTCCCTTTCCTTACAAGGACACCAGACTTTGGATTAGTGTCCTTCCTAAGCAGTATGACTCCCTCTTGGTGTGGTTACTTTTACAGACACTAAGTACCAACTTCTGTTGCTATAACAAAATACCACAAATTAGGCGATTTATTAATAACTGAAGTTTATTTCTCTAGGGGCCAGAGGTCAAAGACTGTGGCACCAGAATTGATGCCTGGTTACTTATAAGCCATTTTGTTATGACATCCTCATGTCACAGAAAGAGGCAGAAGGATACTAGAGACTCTCCAGTCTCTCCTAGCCTGTTATAAATGCTTTAGTACCACCCCCAAGAGCAGAACTTTCAAAACCTAATGCCCCCTAAAAGCCTGACCTCTTCACATGATTGCATTGGGACTTAAGTTATACCAACCCTGAATGGAGTCACACGCATGGTTTACTAGTGCTTAGGGCCTGAGCATTTATGGGGTACAAGTCAACTCATAACACATGGACAACAATGCATCCTCCACCCAGCATCCACTATACAAACTTATAACACGTAACTAGGCCTGCTTCAATCTGCATACTTCTGAATCAACAGCCTAACTTTCCAACACTATGTCTGGTTCAAAGATCTGCAAGTGCTTTAGATAAAACAAGTGTTTATAGTTTGCACCATGCTATAATCCCCACACTAGTTATAGTGCCTGATAGGAATTTTGTTTTACACTGCTTAGTCTGGAGTTAGCCGGTAGAAGTAAGGATAAGAACAGGCAGAAACTCAACTAAAGCAAAAATATGCACATGAAGAAGATAGGGAAGGACTTGAAATCAATTACAGTGCCAGATGAAATGTATGATCTCTGTGAGTGGTTCTAGTTTTTATCACTTGGGGACTACCATGGGAAGCCAGCCAGTGAGAATATGGGAAGAGACTGTGGTGAAGGTCATATCTTAGGACTTAGTATGCTGAGCTTGAGGTGTCCTTTAGATGGCTGAATGGCTGGTACTCAGGAAAGAGGTACTTGTGTAGATTTAGAACTATGAACTTAACAGTTAAGATATAAGTGTGTGCTTTCCACATTTCCACATGTATAAACATGGAGGCCAGAGCTCAGTGCTGAGTATCGTCCTCAATCATTCACAATCACAACCTTTATTTGTTTGTTTGTTTGTTTGTTTTGAGATGGGGTCTCTCTATGAACCTAGAGCTCACTGATGTAGCTAGAGTGGCTGTCCATCAAGCTCTATTATCCTCCTGATCCCATTTTGCCAGTGCTGGGATTACAGGCTCATACAACTGTGCCAGCTGTCTTATGAGTATGTTGGGGATCGAACTCAGGTCCTCATGCTTGGGCAGCAAGCATCTTAACAACTGATCTATCCCCTCAGCCCCAGAAACCATTATTTTTCCTAGAGAAGCAGAGAACTGTGGCTAATGATACTCATTGCTCTCCATGATTTGTTTCTTCAGGAAACTAGGGATAACTGTTAACTTCCTTTGACCAGAGTAGTAATAACAAATCCTGCCCTCAGAGTCAGAGTTGGATGAAAGTCAAGAGCAGAGATTAAAACCAACGCCAAGACCAGGAAAACAAAACCAGTAAAAGGCTGAGGGTAAGTTGGTCATGTATTTTTTCCAGTGATCATTTGTTAGCTGTCCCTCATACATTAAACTGGAACTTGTGGACTGCCTGAATTATAAATCAGTTTACGTGGAATGAAAACCTTATGCAAATACTGTAACCTGAGACTAACAGGATAAGGCTAAGAGTTCAGGTATATATTCCACTTCCCTTAGAGTCACAACAGAAAGAACAGTGTGAAGGAAAGCTGGCTTCTGCTGGATTTAGAAATAAATCTCTTAAGGATTCAAACAAGGGAGGTAGTGCTTCTAAATGGTTAAGGGCTTTGTGAATGTAGTGATACTTGCTATCACAGGTAATTTAATGTGCACGCATGAATTAGAAGTGGACAAGCAGGTCAGGTATATATTAATTACTTTCCTTGTTGCTGTGATAAAATACTTGACAGCATGAGGGAGGATGGTTTATTTTGGCTCATGGTTCTCAGGTACAGTCCATCATGCTAGGGATTAAAATTAAGCATGCAGGAAGAAACACAAGACTGCAGGTATTGTTGTATACTTGGTCAGAATTTAGAGAGATGAATGTTAAAGAGACTTCTTTGCAAGTGGTTCAGGATCCTAAGACCGTGGAATGATGTTGCCCACATTTAGGTGGGTCTTCTCTCCTCTATTAGTCTAACTGAGATGATCCCTCACACTCATGACCAGAGACTTGTCTCTTCTGGTGGTTGCAGATCCTGTCAGGTTGGCTATCAGTTATTAGCCCCCACAGAAGGAGACACCTACAGTACATTCTCTGTCCCTTGAAATTCTGATTCATCACCTATGCAGTGGAATCCAGCAATCCACATTTTTTCCTCAAATACACATCCAGGTGATCCTTAGATGTTTATTTTATAGAGCACATTTTAAGAATGGATAAACAAAACAAAACAGCCATCCCCAGAGGGTATTTGGATCAAATAATCCTTTAGGTAGTATCAAGTTTTTTATAAAGGATCAAAGAGAATTCTTTGCTTCAATGGAGGTCTTTGCTTATGAGTCATTATTGTACTATTCATGGAGTTTTAGACATCAGTTGCTATGTAATGGTGTGTATCTGCAGACCATTATTACTCACTTTCTGCCATGAAGTTTTTCATCCTAATCTAATTGAAATGGTCTGGGTATTGATTCTAGTTCTGTGGTCCTAACTAGATAGAAAAGAGCCACTCTTCCCATCTGTACTAAGTTTGCAGGAGGAAGGTATATCTTTACCATAAGACGCATGTTTATGTATTTGTTTGTGAGAAGGGGACAGTTTAAGTGAGGATTTCCCCCATCATTCTTGGGAAGCAGTGTTACTCAAGGCTTAACAACACTGAGCCTCTAGCAACAACGGCTGAGCTTGATTAAGTTGTATCAGTGATAGTTGCATAATTTTACATATTAATTGAGTTATCCAATTCTCTATTTTCCCACCTGTCCAATGAGATTATTTGTTTCTATGAATAATTATATCCACATTATATGGTGTAAAATCAAATCTTTTTTTTTGCAATTTAAAAAATTAAATATAGAGCTCGAGAGATGGCTTAGCATTAAGAGCACTGGTTGTTCTTCCAAAGGATCCAGGTTCAATTTCCAGCACTCATAATTGTCTTTAATTCCTGTTTCATGGGATCCAATACCTTCATACAGACATAAATTTGTCTTCATAAACGCAGACAAAATGCCAATGCATAAAATAATAAAAATGTAAAAAATTAAATATAATTATATCATTTCCTCCTGTTACCATGTTTTCCCTGTTTCTTTTTACGTTCATGACATCTTCTTTCTTAATTATTATTGTTACATATATGTACAAACATATATATGTGTGTGTGTGTGTGTGTGTGTGTGTGTGTGTATGTATATAATAAAAAGTCAATTTAGTGTTCCTTGTGTATATGTTTTTAGGATTGACTACATGGAAGTGGCCATGGTAGGTTCTTCTCTAAGGCCATTGAGCACGTTAGCCCTGTGTAGTTAGCATTGTTTCCAGTACCAGGTATACTTTCCATGCCGTTAAACAAGTCAAGTCAAATTAGACAGCTGTTGGTCAGCACCAAGATATGAGTGCTGCTATTGTATCTTTAGGGATATCTTGCTATTATAGTCAGGTGCTGAAGTTAAATGTGAGCATCACTATACGTGGCTATATTTTTTAAAATACAATTTTTCAGTTCTTAGAACATGCTTCATATATTATAGGAGCTATGTTCATGCTCACAATTGCAATTCTATCTGAATCCAATATCAGTCGAACATGGTGATTTCATGAGTGACTCTTTTAGCTCCTTTGTTATTGAATAACAGAGAACACTCTGAGTATCTAAATGTATCAGTCAATGTATAGACTCTGAGGAACTAGTAATTGCCAGTATATCCTTTCCTTAAAAAAAGAAAACAATCATGTCTTCTGCAGGAACTGTCATGACTGAGGATTTGGGTCATTCGAACCACCACACTTAGCAAGAATAAATAAAGGACGTGCAAGGATTACTCCATGCCAGCTTTTCCTGAACCTGAGTCTGCAGTGGGCAGAGAAGCCCACACTACTAATGAATGGGGCCATGAGGACAGGACCTTATGTGGGGGCGTGCAGTTCCTGGAATTTGTCTTGTTGGCCCACATGGGGTTACTCAATCCTAGGCTGCATTTCTCCCAGCTAGTCTAAAGCTTAGGTAACGAAGATACAAATTATTTACTTTGTAAATAATGATTTTCCCCCAAGGTCAAATCTTCTTTTATATACTAAGTGATGCTCATTTTTGAAGGGCCAAAGGCTGTGTTTAACCCCCACAAAAGCTCTTTCACATTGCACTAAGGATTAAGAACATAGAAGGGGAGCCTGGGATAAGAGACTGAGAACGAACTCTATGCCAAAAAGTTTATGTGTGTTGCCTTTGGGGTAACCTAAAGTAGACCAACTCCAAAGCCATCACAGAGACTAGCACATTGCCTCAAACATAGAAAGCTCTTCATGTTGAGTTGTATATACATGATTCATATATATGTATATATAAAATTATACTATATATATAGTATATACTATATATAATAGTATATACTACACACATATAAAAAATATATATAAAATTATACTATATATATAGTATATACTACATATATAATAATATATACTACATATATATATAATTATATATATATGCTATATGTCCACATGATCTAGAACTCCTGGGTTTTCCTAATATTAGCCAGAACTCATACCGCTGAAAATGATAGATGTATATGAAACAGGATGAAGAAGTTTCAATTGAGGAAGATCCCCCAGAAATTATCCCTTCACAGATGTAGATCTGAATATTCATAAACTGAAATATCTTTGTAAGACTATTGGGTCTGGTCTTAGTCTAATACTAAGATGCTCTAAAGAAGTAAATAAAGAATCTGGGTTTGGTGGCACAAATTTATAATTCCACCACTTAGGAGAATCAAACAGATGAATTAGAAGTTCAAAGCTAGTTTGGGTTATACCTCGAGATCTCATCTCAAAAACACAAAACTAACCAACTAGCCAACTAATTAACCCAACAGTAAACAGCACAACATAGTACAACACAAACAACACCATACAACAACAGCAGAAAACAAAGCAGCAAAAGAATAACAAAGCCAAAAACCAAACAACAACGACAACAACAACGACAACATAACCACAAAAGACAGCAGGAAAGATTTGCCTATGTACTTCTTCCCTAACTTGAGGCAGCATGAAGAGAAACACCACCAACTTCAAGGAAGTAGAATGAGTTATGTCCAAGAATTAGACTTGAAACCCATTACCTGTCTTCAGTGAAATCAGGGACCATTACCCTCAGCATAAACTACTGAAATGCATTAGCCACGTGGCCAATGCCTGCCTCTGCTGTTCCTTGAAGCAGCAGGGCAGAAGCGTAGCCTACTTTCTCAAGAACAAGGTACAGAAGGAAACAGGGGACTTTGCCTTGGAGCTCAGAGCTGGGACTGTTGTGGCAAAAATCCCACAGCCAGGAAGAAAATAAATGCCTCTTTACTCAGCTAGAATTCTCAACAAGAGCCTCTAAACACGTTCTCGCAGCAAGTGGAGGCCAGTGTCCCAGTGGGATAGGTTCGAGTTTTCTTTTCCTTTAAAAAAATATTTCTTTTTTATTTTATGTATATGAATGTTTTGCCTGAATGTTATGTCAGTGTACCCTGTGCAGGCAGTGCCCACAGAGGCCAGAGGAGGGCATGAGATCTCATAGAACTGGAGTTCTGGATGGTTTCAAGCCACCATGTGTGCTGGAAATTGACCTAATTTCTTTAGAAACCTCTGAGTCACCTCTCCTTTCCCTAGGGTCAAGTTCTCACTTGCATAATTGTTGGTCTTAGAGATGAACTTTGGGTCTGACTCTTCCCCAGCCCCATACATCCTCCAGACTATGAGGATCATTAGCAGTCACTGAGATACTCATAACTTTGAGCAGTGCAGTTATCCCCAGGTCAGTGCTTGCACACAGAGCTCTGATCTATCTCAGCATGAGGAGAACCCTGTGCTACAGTGAGATGCACTCATGCATCTTCCCTGGAGCATGTATCTGTTTACAACTTGGACTGTGCAGGCCCTGGTGGCTGTGAGACCTGGGTGTGGGCTAGGGCAGTACCAGCCTTGGTGATTAAAGATTCCACAGGCCTTCAGTGACAGTATTTTCATCATTACTCCTCCACTTGCTGAGCTGGAAGACCCAACAAAGGAAACGAAGAACAGGAAGACATGTCTGCTTTACAATGTGAGGAGGCATGGTCCATCATGACCAAGATAGCATGATGGTTGGGGCACAGGGCTGCTTGCTGGCTTCTGGACCGATTAGGAAACAGACAGAAGCTGACCCTTACCTAGAACTTTTCATTATCACACTTTTATTCAGTTTGAGCACCAAGCCCAGGTATGGTTCCTTCTTCAGAAATATTCACACAAACAGGTCCAGAGGTGTTGATTCTAATCCAGTCAGGTTGGTAATGGAGATTAACCATCACACTTCTTGAACCTTGCTCAGCCTAGAATGGAACAAGATTTCTTTCACTGGTCATAGAACTGGGTAGTCAGTAGTCACAAAACTCTGCCTTAGAATTCAGTGACAAGCTGGTGAAATTCAACAGTGGGAAGAGCCTAAAGGCCTCCATAAAACTGTACTTCCAGGGATCATTTCTATAATTTGTTACTAATGGCTTCTATATCCAGGCCAGTGCTGATGGACTCTCTGATAGAGCAATTGTGCTAGATAAAGACACATACTACAGTCTCTCCACCTTATATTTGGGTCAGCAACATTTGTAGCTGGAAGTTGAACTTTGTCTATCTATCCATTCATTTTTCTCCATCACCACTTACTATTGTCTATATTCTATCAATTAATAGGCTCAAGTATATGTAGCAATTTATTATAAAGAATTAGATCATATGAAAGGAAAGGAGTCCAATATTTTTAGTCTTTAAGGTGAAGACTCCTGATAGTCAGTAGTATATTTAACAACAGAAAATTGACATTCCAGCTTAAAGACTTAGGGAAGAAAGGGTTCTTTCTTATTTCCTTCTTTTTTATTTAGGCCTTCAGCAGATGGATGAGCCTATCCACATAAGAAAACACGATCTACTCAGTCTCCCTATTCAAATGTTAGTCTGAAGTTCTACAAGTTCGTGTGTGTGTGTGTGTGTGTGTGTGTGTCTATGCATGCACACACACACACACACACACTAATAATGGGGAACAAAGTTCAATTCTCTAGGCACTCCATAGCCTAGATAAGTTGTACATGAAGTTAACCATTACAATATCTATCTTGTCTATCCCTGATCATTGATAGGCAAGCAGAGAGTCAAAACATCTCTAGATCAAACATCTATAGTCAAGACTGTAGATCTATCTGTACTAGACAGCATGGTGGAAGGCACACAGCCTTTGCAGTCAGACAGATTTCATTAGAACTAGGCTTTCCATTTACTTGGTACCCATTGCATTGCTAGATCTATCTATCCAATGGAAACAGCTTGATGGAGGAGAGCTTTACTTTGGGTTGTGTTCCCAGAAGATTTCAGTGTAGTACAGGGAAGATGTGAGGAAAAGCTGGTCTATGGTAGCATGAGTGTGTGAAAGAGGCTGTGAATGGTACTCTGGGACAGAAAGCAGGGAGCAAAGTCTGAAGATAACCATTAAAGTTACCTTCAAACCTCTACTGACATACTTCTTATAGGTGGGCCCTGCTTCATAACAGTCTCCCAGCATCCCAAATAATGGCACCATTTAGAGATCAAGCATTCAAAACATGATCCTGTGAGTGATATTTCAAATTCAAGATATGCTCTTCAGCCCCAAGACTCCAAACCTCATAGCTGTCACATGACAAAAAATGCACTGGTTCAACGTCAAGAATTCTACAAAGTCCAGTGGGATAGCCCGGGGGAAACGGACTGGAGGAGCAGAGGGGGACTGCAACCCCATAGGAAGAACAATGTTGGCTGGCTGGACCACCCAGAGCTCCCAGGGAGTAGACCACTAACCAAGGAGTGTACAGGGAGGGATCCATGGCTCCGGATACACATGTAGCAGAGGATGGCTTTGTCTAGACATCAGTGGAAGGGGAGGCCTTTGGTCCTGTGGAGGTTTGATACCCCAGCGTAGGGGGATGCTGGAGTGGTGGGGTGGGAATAGGTTGGTGGGTGGGGCAGTACCCTTATAGAGGCAAAAGGGAGGGGGGAGAGGGCAGATGGGATGGGGGGATTGTGGAGGGATAACCGGGAAGGGGGATATCATTTGAGATGGAAACGAATGGAATTATTAATTAAAAAATAAAAAGAATTCCCTGGTCTTAACCGTTTAAGCACCCTTTAAAATCCAGAGTTCAAAGTCTCTTCTGAGATTTGAGGTAAATTCTTAATTGTGACACTTGCAAAACATGAAAGAAGACTACACATTTCCAATATCCAACAGCATGCAGTAACTATTGCCATCCCAGAAGAGTATAGAGAGGAGGAATGGAACCAAAGAAAGCCTGAAAACCATCAGGAAAAAGATTCACTACTCCAGCTTTCTATAGATTCAGCACCAGTGGTGTGCAGTAGCATGGTGTGAGTACCAATAAGCTTGGGCAGCCCCGGCCTTGGTCATTTGCAGCCCATATGTTCCATCTCTTGGGCGGTTTCCAGTCAGTATTTTTCAGCTTTCCCCAGCACACATTTCATGCCATTGGTGTCTCTGACATTCTAGGGGAGAAAAAATTATTTTGGCTACATCAGAGGGTTTCAGTATATCATGGCAAATAAGGCATGGCTCAGAAGCCCAGTTTCTGGTGGGAAGAGCATGTGACAGAGACTGTTCACATTATAACAGACCAAGGAACAGAGTGAGGGAGGAACCGGGGCAAGGATGCATTCAAACATGTGCCCCTAGCGACCTGCTTCTGCCAGCCAGGCCACCCCTCCTGAAGGTTTCACACATACATAAGTTATTGCCACCAGTGGAACAAACATTCAAAACATAATCTTGTGGGTCATGTTCAGATTCAAGCCATCAATGTTTCCTGGTCTTAGTGCCATATCTTTAACTTTGTGGAGTTTGTAAAATGTCTCATTTCATTTTGGAGAGTTATTTTAGAAAATTTTTCTTAAATAATGCCATTTCTATGTATTAAATCACATTTGTATACATAATTCCTGTATACTCTCATGTCTAAGTATTCATAACTCATAAATATATGAATATATAACTACTCATCTAGAGACAATAAAGAGGACTTCCGGAAGCAGAAGGCAGATTCAGGGATATAAGAGGTGGAAGTTATTTCCAGCTTTTCCAGGAGATACTTGAAATCGCTAGAATTTTTATTTTTGACTATTGGCCATAGGTTTTATTTGGGGGGGGTGTCAGACTTAGATATGTTGTTCAAAGGTTGTTTCAGCACAATCCCACGAAAACTTTATTCTCAGGGTGGCTCTCTATCCAGCCCTCTTAGCACCCCCAAAGAAATTTTCCTTTGTAATCATTCTAGAAGAAGTTCCATACCTTATGTTCACAGGTCCAATTTGAGTGTCTTATTCATCTATGATGCATATAATTGCCCTGGCTCTTGACTGTTTGGAGCTGAGTGACTATCTATTTGTAGAGTCTTACAGTCAAATTACCTGGTTTCCTGGACTAACTGGGGTGGGGGTAGAATCCTGAGAAAATGGAAGTGCTCTTAGTAAAATGGAGGAAATGATGCCAGGCAATCAAAATAGAAGGTGATCATTATAGGTAGCCCCAAAGTGACCTCACTCTCTCAGTCTTCTTATCGTTATAACTTTGTTGACACAGAGTTGGGTCGAGCATACATCAGGATGTGAATGGAGACCCTGGGTTCATGCAGTTCCCTAATCTTTCTTCCTACCTCAACTCTCATTGTTCCCTTGGTTTTCTACCTCCCAGGCTTTCATCTAGTGCAGTGGTTCTCAACTCCCCTAATGCTGTGTCCCTTTAACACAGTTCCTCATGTTGTGGTGACCCCCAACCAGAAAATTATTTTCATTGCTACTTTATAACTGTAACCTCGCTACTATTATGAATCATAATGTAAATACCTGAGGTGTGACCCTCTGGGGCTTGTGACCCACAGGTTGAGAACTGCTGGGCTAGTGAAAGGGATAGGACTCAAAGACTCTCATGGGCTCTCAGAGACCTATACTATTAGTGAGTCCCAGCACATAGGACCTCATGCTAAGGTCAAGAAAATCATTAGTCAGATTTTCTCAAGCACATATGTGCAGACCATGCTAGAAGACACTGTTGCTAAGTATATCTTCAGAATTATTTATATATTATATATAAATACATTATATATTTCCATAGATCACATGTGCCTGTGATTACAGTCACAGTATCATTTAGTGAATACTTATAAATGAGCTTTGGAACACTATCTTTTTATAGCCTGAAGTAGTATGACTTGAGGAATATATTCCTGAATTACCATTGTCTAGACATACTATCAACATGGTTTTATGTCCTTATTTCTATATTTAACCGAGGTAACTTTTTATCTAAACTACTTGATTGTGGATATAGAAGTGTTTCTTCCTTACAGTAGCCTCAAAAAGTTGAATTTGAGGGAGATGTTTTATAAACTAAAGGAAAACAGTGTATAATATATGGTGTGTATATAATTCATACTAATCTACAATATACTTCTATAGCAATATATAAAATCACCTTATAAACAAAATTATATATATATGATTGTCTGTCTTTTCAAAATTTTTAAATTTGCTGTTTAAGTACTTGTGATCTCATGTCATGTTATGAAGGAAGTGAAGACAATTTGTAGCCAGGAAACAACCTGACCAACAATGTTCTCAAAGCAATGCTCTCATAAAGTTTCTGACGTTGCTTTGATTTCTCAAGGTTTCAAGAGGATAAGGAGTATTTATTACAAAATGGTTTTCCACATTCCTTTGGCAGTTTTAATTTAATTTACCATCATCTGCAAGTTCTTTGACCTTCTAGGTCCCATTTCCACCCTTATCCTTGCTTATGCTACTTGTTAATATGTAGCAGGATAAAGCATATTAATCAGGCCGACTAATAATCTTGCATTCTCTTCAACTTGATATTAAAGTTAACTACTTCAACCTCTTGGTGGACAGACTCTGAAACAGTCTTCATTGATCCAGGTCTCCTGATCTAATGCCCTCTTCTGAGTAGACTGGCTTTGAAGAGAGCTTCTAACTGCTGTCAGACAACCAGACAGGAGGCAGTCTCTATGGTTCTGTTGCATACGACTTTTACTTCTGTCTTAGTAGAAGATCCTTTCACTCCCTTCTCAATCTGTATCGTTTCATGGAGCGAGGCAGTCATGTTAGACCTAAACTGTCAAGAAATGACAATATTGTCTGATTCAACTGGGCTCTGAGCATGTGAGCTTAGAAGCACGATCTCCACATCAGGTCTTCACATAAAACTCGGACCTATTCCACACTTGATTATGTCTTATGAGAGCCCCTGAAGCAAAGGTCCATTCTAGAATTCTTGCCTCCCAGAAACAGTTAATGAATGTGTTGTTCTCAATAAAGACATCTGTGGTAATTTACAACATAGTGATCGATAGGTTAAATTCTCTGTGGAGAAGGCTTGCATACATGACCCAGCCAAATTCCACGCTGAGCAGTGATACAGTTTGGATGTGTCCTTCACATCCATGTGTTGGAATCTAGATCCCCACTGTGATGACTTAGGCTGCGTGACAGGATGAGACAGGACTGGATTGTGAGAGCAGAGCCTTGGGCGTGGGTTAGTGTTGTTATCACGAGAATGGGTTAGATATTGAAAGAGTGGCTGTTGTCAAACAGCTCTGCCCCTGTACCTTGCCTCTCCTGACACTCATTTGCATGCTTTTCTGCTTTTTTTCCATGACATAATACAGCACAAAAGTCCTCAGTAGGTATTGTCACAATTCTTTGAAGTGCTTAGCCTCCAGAATTGAGAGCCAAATAGACTTCTGCTCTTTATAAACTACCTCAAGCCATGATATTCTGCTATAAAAACAACAACAAAATGGATGAAGACAACTCATGTGGACTTCCTTACCAGATGATTTGGCGGTCAACTGGGTTAAGTGAATGTATGTTATTGGGTCCAGATGTTTTCCTAATGCACGAATTTCTTGGAATGTTTGATTTGAGGTGGGGAAGAGGAAAAAGCGTGTTAGAAGTCTATGCAATTGATAGGTACCTAAATGAAAACTGAGATTTTATTTCTAAAAGAACAAGGAAGTGTACAGGGCAGACAAAACAACAATGGTCTTTTACACCTTTTCTCCACCATCTTAGAAAAATATTGCTTCCAACCACTTAGAAACTACTCTCCAAGAAAAATTTTGATAACCATTGGGTAATAGATATTTTTATAATTGTAATGCTTGAAGTGAGTATTTACTATAGTATACATTATAATTTACACACAAGAGCACAAACAACTGGGTTTTCATCAACTGTGACTTATATGAACCCCAAGATGAATAAAGATGTCCAGTACCACAGTACCCATCTGGGAGCATCTTCTGGGTCACCATCCACACTCCTCTACCCCTGCCGAGTAGAACCACCAACTTTCAAAAATGCCGTGTCATAAAGGGAACAATATCATTTGCCATCTTTTATGTTTGGCTTATTTGTTCAAAGCTGATGATTTATATTTATATATAATTAATATATAAATTATATCACATATATAAAGTGTTTTTTTAGAATGGCTTACAGAATGCGGTCCAAATAGTCCAACAATGGCTGTCTCCCAGTGGAAAGGCCAAGAATTCAGTAGTTGTTCAGTCCACGAGACTGAATGTCTCAGCAGCCCCAACCCGATGCTTGAGTTCTGGAGGATTCTTAAAAGGCTGGCGATCTTCATTTTATGTTGGAATTGAAAAAGTAGGTTCTAATACCAGTGAAGGAATGCCTCAGCAACAGCAGCAGGGAAGATGAACTTACCAGAGAGACTGAGGGCAAGGAGGCAAAAAGCAAAAACTTCCTTTTTTCATGCCTTTTTATGTGGGCTGCTACCGGAAGTTATGGCCCAGGTTTGGGGTGGGTCCTCACCTAGTTTTAGTTGAATCTAGGTGTAGTTAAGGTTGATAACCAAGATTGCCATTCACAGAAGGCCTGACTGGTGGGAGCAGAAGTGGTTGGCCGTACTGTATCTGTAGCCTAGAGGCAGAGAGAGATGAATGCTAGTATTCAGGTAGCTTCCTCTTTACTATCTTTTCATCTAGTCTGGGACCTCAGTCCATGGGATGGTGCTTCCCATATTCATGTGGGTCTTCCCATTGAAACCTGTTGGAAAATACACACCCAGATGTGATCTCAAATGTGTCAGGCTGACTGTGAGTGTTAACCTTTACAGGAGCAATTATTTAAAACCCTACTTCAAACACCGTGGTGCTTCTACTTCAAACATCCTGGTGCTTGTTTTGTGGTGAACACATGCATGCATTTCTGCTTTGTATATATACAGGAACAGATTTGCTGGCCTTTAGGGATTGTATGTGTCGTGTTAAGCTTTAGTGGATACTGCCAAATTATTTTTATGTTTGTTAAGTCTTTTGGCTATCATTCTATTAAAAATATTTTTATTGATCTGCAAAAATTCTTTCTAGGTTGTGCATATGAGTGGCATGTCTACCATTACTACTAAAAATACCTTCTCCAATTTTCCTTCTATATAGCCTCAAATAATTTTTAAAATTAACTCTTTTATTTTTTAGATTATATTTGCATCCCTTTTCCTCTCTCCAGACCCTCCTTGCTCTTTTTCTAGTTAACGGCCTTTTTGTTCATTGTTGTTGCATTTGTGAGTGTGTGTGTGTGTGTGTGTGTGTGTAAACACATATATATTCCTAAATATAGCCTGATCAGTCTGTATAATGTTACTTGTATGCATGTTTTCAGAACTGACCTTTTGGTACTCATAGGTGAGCTCTTCCCTGGGTAAAGACCATTTCTCCAACTCTCAGCATTCATTATTTGCCTGTAGTTCTTTGTGTAGGGTTGGGGCCTCATGGTCTTTCTCTTAACTCTTCGGTACATCTATTGTTGTCCTTGCTCAGCTCACATTTAGGCAGTCACATTGTTGAGGCATTATGGGTGTAACTTTTGACATTCCTAGGAGACACAGTCTCACAGCAAGCTCCCTGATCCTCTCTAGCTCTCACAGTCTGTCTGCTCCCCCTCCCACGGCGTCCCCTGAGCCTTAAGTGTGGGGATTATTTTATAGATATATTCAGTGGAACTGGGCTCCATAACTCTGCATTTTGATTGGTTGGGATTTTCTGTAATGGCTTCAGTCTGTTGCAAAAAGAATTTCAACGATGAAGGGTTGAGAACTACACTTATCTGTGGGTATAAGAATAAATATTTAGAAAGTAGTTATAGATTGTGCTCATTTAGTAAATTAGTGGTTGTAGGTTTTCCTCCATGACCAATGACTTCTCTAGCCCTGGGGAGTCAGCTAGGTTTCTAGTACCAGGCATGGTTTCCCTCTTGCTGAGTGGGTCTTAAGTGTAATTTGAGAGCTGTTGGTTACTGCCAAGGTATACATGCCTCTACTGCACCCTTAGTATTATCATGCCAGGCTGGTCACCGTGGTTCATAGACATCACAACTGGGTGGAGCTGTTGGTTGCTTCCCTCTGTCTCCAGTTTCAAAGTTGTGTTTTCACCTTTTTGTGGTGCTAAGGTTCGAACCCAGGGCTTTGAGCATGCTAAGCCAGTGTTCCTTTATTGAGCTAATCTTGGTCTTTCAGTGCAAGCTTCTCATAATAGATTTTTAAAACAATCCATTATGCTTTTCCTTTTATGCTTATTTGTGTGTGTGTGTGTGTGTGTTTGTACTCTGTTTATAAAAAACAGTTTGTCAAATATGCAAACTTGAGTCTAGTGATTTTTGTTTTTGATGCAAAATGCAAGAGAAATTTATTGATTCATCAGCATGCTGAGGTTGCTGTACATACCAAGACCTTGTGGAGCCCGTTCAGGGACCTTATATAGGATTTTAGAGCAGCCGACATTAGGTACAATGTGATTGGCAGAACAATGTGACTTTTAAACTGATTGGTCTTTAGGGAATGAAATAGCAGGGGCTTAATCAGCCCCTCCCTTCCAGCCTATGTGCTTTCTAACCTGTTTCTTCTATGTGCTCGGAGGGGGGAGAGAGGGAACCCTGGTGGAATATCTCAAATTTTCCCAGCTGACTTTTTCTTGTGCATACTTCAATCTTGAAGCTATTGTTGATAGGTATAAGATCATTAGCTGTACTGCACCTCTGCGTTCCTTAACAAAAGCAGCCAAGCGGTTCAAAATATAGGGGCCAAAAGTCAACAATAGCAGAACAATTAAGGTCTTAACAAGGTAGATATGAGGGCTGTTAACTAAGAGGTTAAACCAAGACTTGAACCAGCCCTGACTCTGTTTCCCCTCTCTCTTCTGCTTGGCTAACCCTACTCTCCCCTTGGCCATTGAATCTTCAACAACCCCAGAATGGTCTATTTAAAAGCAACGCTCTTCAGCTAATGCAGCCTCCTTGCTGGAGAAAAAGTTAAGTCTAATGTCTTCTTATTCTATAGTACTACTTCTGATAATGAAGTCAGTGATTCCTTAAGATGACTGATGGTTTTTTCTTTGTAAGACCAAAGCGGAGGTCTTGGTGGCTGCCCCAGCCAACCCCAACCACAACAGAAGGGAGATGGTGAGTGCTGTCTAAAGGTACTACAAACAGTCATGACAAAGGTCAAGTGAGCTTGAGCAGATTGTTGTCTTCTGTACCATCTAGCAGGGGTCTCTGGGGAGCAGGGAACCTACAGGTTTCACATGGGAAGCATATACCCAGGCCTCGATACACCTTGTGGACTGTGGGAGTAACTAGCATCGCCAGGAAGGGTCTCTTTTATCTGGGTTCCAGCGACTGTGTCTGATTTCTCTTTACATAGATCTTGTCACCAGTCTGGAAGCAGTGAGGGGTCTCTGGGATCCCCTGGAGCATTTAAGGCAGACAGTTTGGGCCAAATCTCATGCTGTGGGACACCTCTTGGGAGAGCCCAGTGTACACCAAGGAAGTTGGGGTACCACACAGGATCTCAAAAAGGGGTCAGGTTAAAATGGTAGGGAGTGTTCCAAGCTCAGAACAGGGCCAAGGGGAGGGGCTCCACCCAGTCTGAGCCAGCCTCCAAGGTCAATTTAGTTAAGGTCTCTCTACCTGCCCTGAGCTTTGGGGCTGGTATTCAGACTAAAGTTTCCAATCTGTCCCCAATACTTTTGCCACCCCCTGGCTTACCTGACAAAAGCAGAACCATTGTCTTATCCACTTGCCTTGGGCACTCTAAACCTCAGGGAAATTTCTTTTAATATCTTCTTGGATACCATGGCAGCTGTTTCCTGCTTGGTGGGGAATGTCTCAGCCCATCTAGAGAAAGTAGCTATGAACACCTGAAGGTATTTGTAACCACATTCTCCTGGCTTAACTTCTGTAAAATCGACCTCTCAATATACTCTAGGCTATTCTCTCCTAGGTCTTTTGCCCTGTTTATTCTTGGCTGCATAAGCACTCACTTGCTGGCATACCTTACACTGTCCTGCTATCTTTCTGGCCCAGAACCTGAGTCTTATTATATATACTCTAGGTCCCTTAACTGCTTGGACAGGCTGTTTATCCCATAAACAAGTCCATTTGGCCTAGTCAGTCTTTTGCTTGCTTTCTGGGGAGTATAGTTTTCTTTCTTGTGTGCCATTTCCCTTCCTTCCCTAGGTGATAGTTGGTAGGGTGGCTAGCAATCTGAGTCCTTTCTTCTTCAGTGTATTCTATATGAGGCCATCCCTTAGTCCAGTCCCATTTCCCAGCAGGTGTATCTTGTAGGTCCATAACCAGGATAGGCTCCTGCATAGCCATTTCTTGGAGCCACTAGATCTGCCTGGTTATTGCCCTGGGCCACTGACACAGGCAGATCTTCTTTCCTGATGTCCTGGGAGTGAATAATACTCATGGTTAGCGGCTTCATTGGGACATCTAAGAGATCCAGGATTTCTTGTTTGTTCCCTCTGGTGTGAGCAGTCCTCTCTCTTAGCATATAGCTCTGTGGTTATGGGATGTGGCAAAGGCATACCTGTTATCCATATAGATGTTGATTTTCTTGCAGGCGCCAAGTTCTAAGGCCTTGGTGGGGGCAGTTAGCTCCACTTCCTGCATCAACATGTCAAGGGGTAAAGGTTCCTCCCAGATGACATTTGTGCTGTCCACCACAGCAGCATCTTCTTGTCTCTGACCTTCATGGAGAAAACTGTTCCCATATCCAGGCAGTGGTGGTGCATTCCTTTAATCCCAGCACTTGGGAGGCAGAGGCAGGTGGATTTCTGAGTTCGAGGCCAGCCTGGTCTACAGAGTGAGTTCCAGGACAGCCAGGGTTACACAGAGAAACCCTGTCTCTTCTGCCATGGTCAGGAAAAGCTGGATGTTGATGACAGCCTGGTCAATCGATGGTGTCTGAGGGAGCATTCTTTCTAACTTCATCTTAGGTGGGTGAAGACCCTCTGAATGGACACACAGAGTCGGGGATTGATGCAAAATGCAAGAGAAATTTATTGATTCATCAGCATGCTGAGGTCGCTCTACATACCAAGACAGGAGGGCACCTATTCTAGTGATGTTTTATCATCTATCAGTGGTATTTTAAGGATCACATACTCAACTGACTTAGTAAACTGATCTTTTCAAAACTTTTCAAAGGGCCTTGGGTTTTTGTTTTTGTTTTTAATTTTTAGAATGGGATCACTTGCTTGCCAAGAAATGTGCCTTGGAATGCCATGTCTCAGTAGAGTATTGTTTTCACTGTGTTTATTTATTGAGTCAGGCTTATACTATATTATCTTAATTGGCCTGGTACTTGAGATATAGACCAGGCTGCCTGCTGTTGAACTCACAATCACCCACCTGCCTTTGCCTCTCAAGTGCTAAAATTAAAGGAATACTCCACCATACCTGAGTCACCTTCTTTACTTTTAGTCACCTTTAACTTCCAAGTTTAGGGGAAGTTAAACCTCAGGAACAGTTTAACCAAAAAAAAAAAAAAAAAAAAAAAAAAAAAAAAAAAAAGGGCCTTAGTCTGATACTGCTTAAAGGGAGTCCCCTGCTCTTCCCACTGTAACATTTTCAGAAGTTAAATGAATTATGCTATGCCAGTAATGATGGTGACATTATGATAATGATTATGGCAATAATACTAACAATGATTTGATCAAGTACCCATAATGCACCAGTACTTTATGGAGTAGTGACCACCTAACACTTAGGCAAATATGAGTGACTGGAAAGGAGGCTATGAGGTTGAAGGGCACAAGAGTGTGTTGGGGACAGATGGAGAAGAGGTGGGTCAATCTAATACTATGATTAGAAAATCTAATGCTATGCATGCTAATTAAACTTTTGAATTAAAATTTAAGCAAAAATCATAAAAATAAATATAAAACAGAATGTCATATCAGAAGTAACAGGGAATTATCATTAATAATAGAAAATTTTCACGGAGAGAATTATTTCACCAGTGGTTAAATTCACTTGATTATCTCAGGAGAAGCATTTTTCTTGTGCAGTTCTTCCAAACCAAAGCAAAGTGTTTAAGGTCAATGAGTTACAAAACCAACAATGTAAAAGGTTCAGTAGTTGCTGCCAATCCTTAAGTGACACTAAGGGTTGATACTATTCACAAACATCTGGCCCTTTCCTTACTTCCTGGTCAGAATCTAACCACAGAGAGGCTACAACTGACAAATTCTGGCACTGATTGAAACTATTTGGAATATGTATGAAAATTATTTGAATGCCAATTAAAAAAGAACTTACAAAAACTTCTGGTAAATGTCCCAACTGTTTCTGTCAGAGACACTTCACAAGTCACATCTGAAAACCAGTCTGGAGGTGGTTTTATCCTTCTTGACATCAGCCTTTGCCTTGACAGGTCTGTAAACAGTAAAATCACAGTCACCTTTCCAGGAAGGCTAGCATCTGTTAAGGTGTTCACCCAAAAGTACTCAGGCTTAGGGATGCCAGAAATTCATAATGACAGCAGGACACAGTTAAATTGGAACTTTAGGTAAACAACAAGGTTTTAGTGTAGATATGCCCCATATTTACACAAAATTCACTTTTAGTCATTACTGGCAGTTAACCTGGCAACCCCACCAACTACTAAAGATTCTCTAAAGGTTTAATTTTTTAAAACTGCTTTGTCCAATGGCCACATAAGAAGACCATATGAAGCCTAAGAAGAAGGAAGACCACAATGTGGATGCTTCAGTGCTTCTTAGAAGGGTGAACAAAATACTCACAGGGGGAAATATTGAGACAAAGTGTGGAGCAGAGACTCAAGGAAAGGCCATCCAGAGACTGCCCCGCCTGGGGATACATACCATACAGTCACCAAACCTGGACATTCTTGTGGATGCTGGGAAGTACTTGCTGATGGAAACATGATAAGCTGTCTCCAGAGAGGCTCAGGCAGAGCCTGACAAATACAGAGGTGGATGCTCACAGCCAGTCGTTGGACTGAGCGTGGGGTCCCAGATGGAGGAGTTGGGAAGGGACTGAAGGGGCTGAGGGGGTTTGTATCCCCATAGAGGGAGCTCCTGGAGACTGGACCACCAACCAAAGAATACGCATGGAGGGGCCCATGGTGCTGGCCACATATGTGGCAGAGGAGGGCCTTGTTGGCCATCAGTGGGAGGAGAGGCCCTTGGGCCTGAGGGTGTTAGATGCCCCAGTGTGGTGGAATGTTAGGGAGGGAAGAGGGGAGTGGGTGGGTGGGGAGCACCCTCATTGAGGCAGGGGGAGAGGGAATGGAATAGGGGGTTTCCAAAGGGGAAAACATTTGAAATGTATTTAAAGTAAATATCAAAAAATTTTTAAAAAGTAAAAAAAAAAAATAAACTTACTAGGAAAAGAAATACAGTGAATATATGAAAATATTAACTGTTCTTGTCCATTAGGAACATGAAAATCAAACCTCGGCATTAGGAGAAGAGTATCAGAAGGAAAACACAAATGCTGATCAGTTTGGCTTGTTTTTTTTTTTAATGGAAAATGAAAATTCTTCTAAAGATTTTGGTAGAAATGTGAAATTACTTCCTCCCATTTGGGAATCGTTATGAATGCCCCTCAAAGAAATAAAAATAGTCCTGTATGATCCAAAAACAAACAAACAAACAAACAAACACCAAACTCTAGTGGGGAGGAGGGAAAACAAAAAACCATAAAAGATCACATGAAAACAAGAGGAAGCAGAACAACCAAACCAACTTTGAAAAAGAACAAAGCTAGATCTCTTATATAAGATCCTGACTTACTTAAGTCCTCTAAAATATAATTTCATACTATCATCAATTGGAACAGAATAATGTCATAGAAATAGGCTTAGAACCTTTTTTAATAGAGGTGCAAAGTAACTCAACAAAAGAAGAGTCCTGTGACAAAGATAGCTGTGATGGTTTGCAATGCTCGGCCCAGGGAGTGGCACTATTAGAAGGTGTAGCCCTGTTGGGAGTATGTGTGCCACTGCGAGTGTGGGATATACGATCCTCATCCTAGCTGCCTGGAAGTCAGAAATTAAAAAAAAAAGACTAAAACAGTCTCTTAAGGCAACTACCATGAAGGGGCAGTCCTCATTATATACTTAGATTATGAATTTCTTTTAAAAAAGTTATCAGCTCATCATCAGACTTTGTAACATAGCAAAGGAAAGCACATGCACAAACATAAAAAAGGCATAAAAATCACATGGGTTCCATTAGGTTTCATTATTTACCACACTTCAAACTTTGCCCTTTTTATTTATTTTTTTAATTATTTGCTATATTTTCCTTTTTAACTTTTGAGATTATAAGTACATCGTTTCCTTCTTCTGTTTTCTACTTCACTTGCTCTCTTTCAAATTCATGGCTTATTTTTCATTATAGTTTTATGCACACATGTGCAGACACACACACACACTCCTAAATATATGAATACAACCTACTCAGTCTATATAATATTACTCATATGTATGTATTCAGGGCTGGCCACTTGATATTGGATTACACAATAGGTGTGCTCTTTCCCTGGGGAAGACTATTTCTCAGGCTCTTGGCATTTAACCTTGGCCTTTTAAATTAGCAAATGAACATTTCCTTGTAACCTCTTATTTAACATGAGACCGATCAACTGGTCTTCTTTAGAAATTGCAAGGAACAACAATAAAATAAAGTAGAAAATTGTATTAGCATAGCAACAAAGTAAAGGGAAATTCCCCTGTAAGGCTCAGGAGTTCCCGCTCTTAATTTGATTTCCTTCTACTTTAGTGCTGCCAATGCATGGGTGTCTCTGAGGGAGAGTCTTAGTTTCCCTGTGACCTTGTCATCATTATAAAACCCAAGCAGTAAAACACCATTGCCTCACAGGTGCCAGGGTGGGTGTTTTAATAACATGTGGTATGATAAGAACATGTGCTCCATTATGTTCATAGCAGCTTTATTTGTAATAGCCACAAACTGGAAACAACCCAAATGCCCCTCAGTTGAAGAATGGATACAGAAAATATGGTTCATTTAAACAATGGAATACTATTCAGCTATTAAAAGCAAGGACACCATGAATTTTGTAGGCAAATAGATGGAACTAGGAAATATCATCCTGAGTAAGGTAACCCAGACCCAAAAGGATATGCATGACAGAAGCTTAACATAACTGTCCTCTGAGAGACTCCACCCAGTAGCTGACTGAAACAGATGCAGACACCCACAGCCAAACATTGGATGGAGCTCGGGGACTCTTATGGAAGAATTAGGGGAAGGAGTGCAGGCCCACAAGGGGATAGGAATTCCACAAGAAGACCAACAGAGTCAACTAACCTGGACTCTTGGTGACTCTCAGAGACTGAACCGCCAACCAAAGAGCATATACATCCTGGACCTACCCCACCACCCCCAACCCCCGCACTTATGTAGCAGATGTGCAGGTAGATCTTCATGTGAGTTCCCCAACAACTGGAGTGGAGGCTGTCCCTAAAGCTGTTGCCTGTCTGTAGAATCCATTCCCCTAAGTGGACTGCCTTGTCTGGCCTCAGTGGGAGAGGATGCACGTAGCCCTGAAGAAACTTGATGTACCAGGGTGGGTGGGGTAACCAGGGGACCTCCACCATCTCAGAGAAGAAAGGGGATGGGGGATGGGGAGAGAGACTGTGTGAGGGGGAAGTGGGGGCAGCAATCGGTACTTAAAGTGAATAAATAATAAGTTAATGGAAATAACATAGTATGTTATACATTCTGTCTTAGTCAGGGTTTCTATTCCTGCACAAACACCATGACCATGGAGCAAGTTGGGGAGGAAAGGGTTTATTCAGCTTACATTTCCACTTTGCTGTTTATCACTAATGGAAGTCAGAACTTGAACTCAAGCAGGTCAGGAAGCAGGAGCTGATGCAGAGGCCATGGAGGGATGTTTCTTACTGGCTTGCTTCCTCCTGGCTTGCACAGCTGGCTTCTTATAGAACCCAAGACTACCAGCCCACAGATGGTACCACCCACAAGGGGCCCTCCCCCCTTGATCACTAATTGAGAAAATGCCTTACAGCTGGATCTCATAGAGGCATTTTCTCAACTGAAGCTCCTTTCTCTGTGTTAACTCTAGCTTGTGTCAAGTTGACACACAAAACCAGCCAGTACAATTGACCTCTTGTCAACTTGACACACAAATACATCACTATTGCGCCTGAACCCTTACTTTCTTATTCATCCCCAAAATCTAAATAACTTTAAAAGTCCCATAGTCTTTGCAAATTCTTACATATTAAAATTCCAATCCCTTTAAAAATATCCAATCTCTTAGTATTCAAAGTCCTTTTACAATTAAAAGTCTCTTAACTGTGGGCTCCACTAAAATACCTTCTTCCTTCAAGAGGGAAAAAATATCAGGGCACAGTCACAATCAAAATCAAAATCAAACTCCAACTGTCCAATGTCTAGGATCCACTCACGATCTTCTGGATTCTTCCAAGGGCTTGAGTCACTTCTCCAGCTCTGCCTTTTGTAGCATACACCTTGTCTTCTAGGCTCCAGATGCCTGTACTCCACTGCTGCTGCTGTTCTTGGTAGTCATCTCATGGCACTGGCATCTCCAAAACACTGCTGTCTTCTGCTGCAACTAGGCTTTACCAATAGCCTTTCATAGGCTCTCTTCATGGTGCCAAGCCTCAACTCCTTTGCATGACCCCTTCAGTCCTGGGCCGTCAACTGCAACTGAGGCTGCACCTTCACCAGTGGCCTCCTGCAGCCACTCACAGTGCCCGAGCCACAGCTGTTCCTCATGACCCCTTCATGCCTTCAAAACCAGTACCACCTGGGTGACTCTTACACATTACCAAGTACAGCCACAGCACAAGGTACAACCCTGGCTATCTCTGGAATGCAGCCTCTGTGCTCTCAGAAAACACTTCTCAGAAGATTTCACCTCAATGAGGCTGGTCTCTTCCCAATCACCACTAATTTCCCAGCTCCAGCTAACCAGTATCAATAGTTCCAGTAATGCAATAGTTTTGTTTTAGTAGTTCTGGTATCTTGTTAATCACCGCTGATTCTTCAGCCCCAGCTAATCAAAACCACAGAATCTTCACAATCAAAATAGTAATGGCCCTGGTAAGAGTCTTTAATCTTCCCTCTGAAATTTCACAAGCCAGGCCTCCATCTTCTGCACTGTTCTCAACATTATCTTCCAAGCTCCTACACAACATCCCACAGAGCTCTTAACATCGAATTGATCTTCTAGCCCTAAGTTCCAAAGTCCTTCCAACGTCCTCCCCAAAACATGGTCAGGTTGTCACAGGAATACCCCACTATGCTGGTACCAATTTGTCTTAGTCAGGGTTTCTATTCCTGCACAAATATCATGACCAAGAAGCAAGTTGGAGAGGAAAGGGTTTATTCAGCTTACACTTCCACATGGCTGTTCATCACTAATGGAAGTCAGGACTGGAACTCAAGCAGGTCAGGAAGCAGGAGCCGATGCGGAGGCCATGGAGGGATGCTTCTTACTGGCTTGCTTCTCCTGGCTTGCTCAGCTGGCTTCTTATAGAGCCCAAGACTACCAGCCCACAGATGGTACCATTCACAAGGGGCCCTCCCCCCTTGATCACTAATTGAGAAAAAGCCTTACAGCTGGATCTCATGGAGGCATTTTCTCAACTGAAGCTCCTTTCTCTGTGATAACTCCAGCTTGTGTCAAGTTGACAGAAAACCAGCCAGTACACATTCTTATCTAAACAACATTTTAAGTGAATTAGGAACGTAGGTTGTATGAGACTTCAAATCTAATGATGTGTTAAGTTCTGTCTTAGGAAAGAAAGTCTGTATAGCAGTGGCTCTCAACCTTTTTAATGCTGTGACCCTTTAATGCAGTTTTTTATGTTATGATGACCGCCAACTATAAATTACTTTGTTGCTACTTTATAACTATAATTTTGCTACTGTTATGAATAATAAAGTAAATATCTGCTAGGTAGGGCAGGATATCTTATATGAGACCCCTGTGAAATGGCCCCCAAGTAAGTTTCGAACCACAGGTTGAGAATCACTGGTGTAGACACTTACGGTCCCTTCTTTTGCCCATTTAGCATAACTGTCCTCTGGGAGTCTTCACCCAGTAGCTGACTGAAACAGACTACAAGTGAACAGCCTCTCCTCATGGGTGATTATAAAGTGCCTGAACTCTTTCCAGGTCTCCCTAAGTCTGGTTTCCTAGAGAGATACCCAAGAATTAAGTTTCAAGGGTGCAGGAGCCCTTTTCCAATACAAGAGGGCACTAGGAGACTGGCTTTGTTTTCTCTGTGATGCTCCTTTCAAAACAAACAATCAAACGGGCTTGTGATAGCCAGTACCAGGTAGAGCCCAGCCTGAGCTCACAGGGTACCACTGAAGATCAATGAAACCAACAGAAGATTTAGCATAATGTGAGTTTGCAGACCTTCTGAAGCTTCAGTTAAGCCTTACATTTTCTGGAAAAGAGAGAGAGCTTTAAGTCTATGGACTTTGGGCTGGTCTACCTGTTCCCTCCCCTCGGATACCCCCAAATGCTGGAATCTGGAAAGTCACCAGGGCTCATCTGAGCATGTGCCTCGTGTGTGTGTGTGTGTGTGTGTGTGTGTGTGTGTGTGTGTGTATTGGTCAGAGTTTCTCTGGGAGTCAGTTATCTTTTTGCTTCAAATGCTTATTAGCCATCAGAGTTCTAACCCCAACCTGGTCTGGAGGGAAGGAGCCCAGCTCTTCCCCTCACACTACTAGAAGGAAGGGTGTTTGGAGTGTTCACCCCCTGCCGTTGGCCCTTCTCATCTCAGAAGTTCCAAGTCTACTAGTTGTAGAGTTAATTGTCAAGGTGAGTAGGCCCTGGAGCAGATGCTTGCCAGACTTTCTAGAGATAGCTGCTCAAGAGTAGTCATGTACAGCCTGTCTACCTGATACTGTACAGATGGGACAACATCTTTAGTCATTTCAGTCTCAAAAGCAGTGGCAGGATACCTCATATTGAATCTAAGACGTAGAAATTGGTTTACAAAGAAGGTTAAAAAAATAGGTACCTGCTTTGAGATATAGGCATCTTTTTGAAAGGATTGAGCACATGACTATTTAGATTTATTTATTTATTTATTTATTTAGTTTCTCTCTCTCTCTCTCTCTCTCTCTCTCTCTCTCTCTCTCTGTGTGTGTGTGTATGCATGCACATGTGCCATAGCTCCAGTATGTGGAGGTCGCAGGACTGCTTTTTAAAGTTGGTTTTCTCCCTCCTTCATGTGAGCCCCAGGGATTGAACTTGGGCTTTTCAGGCTTTCCAACACATATTGCTTCCTCTCTTGCTGGCCCTTACAACGGGTCTTTTACAGACATGTATTATAAAGAAAAAGTTCTAGAGCACTGTACACATGCTAACCAAACTGAACCAGAAAACAACTGCTACTATAATGATTTCCTGCTACTATAGACTGTAAGTCCTGCCTCTACAACCAGGATGCAAGGCTCCTGAACTCAGAGCTGAGAAGGTGGCTCAGCAGCTGAGAGGACTAACTGCTTTTGCAGAGGACCCAGCACCCACATAAAGAGTTACTAGGGGATCAGACATCTTCTGGCTCCTCAGACACCTGCATGCATATACAAATATGCTCTCATTTGCACACACACACACACACACACACACACAAAGAAAAGCAAGTCTTTAAAACTTGTGTGTAGTATATTTCCTTCTATCTCGGCTCAGGTATTCAAAATATGCCCTGTCCTGATGATGACATTTGCAGATAATTTCCCCTGCTTATACAAAACATCAAAGATTATCTGTCACATAAACTTCAGTTAAACTAAGAGTATATCTATATTTTTGTCTATTATGATTGGACTGAGAGTCTATGCCTTGAATATTTTTCCTCTCAGAAGAAAAAAGAAAAGGAATCTCAAATGTATTAGAACAATAACCAAACATCAGCTAACTTTAATTGACTACTTACTATATGCCAGGACTTGAGCACTTGGCTTGTGCTAGTTCATCTGCTCCTTAAATTAGCTCTTCCAACCACAGGTGTCTTAGCATTGCCCTAAGAAGCTCATCAGGAGAGTGGAGAGGCTAAGAGTAATTGCTGCTTTTGTAGAGGGTCCAGGTTCAGTTCCCAGAACACATAGGGCTCTCCACAAACATCTGTAAGTCCAGTTCCAGGAGATCAGATATGTCTTCTGACCTCTGTGGGCACCATACACATGGTGCACAGACATCCATTCAGGCAATCCAATCAGGTAATAATCACACAAAATTATTAGAAAAATTACAAAAAGAAGCTGAAGTATTTGCTGATTTTGTGGAAGAAGCTGATGTACTCTATGATCTCAGTTGGCACAAGGTGGTTATACTTGACTCTCCCTTGAAACGGTTTTGGTAAATGATTGATGGATGGGTGCAAAGGCATGGTAGTTTCGTCACAAAATTGAGACTTGTGGTGTCACATGTTGAGTGGATGAAATGAAAGCATTGTTTCTTATGCTTAGAGATTTTGAAACTGAGAGGCCATTGCTATGTGACATGGAAAACAACTTAGTCACCAGATGAGAATGCTCAAAGTCCCTCCCTCCCTAGGTTCTTCACCTGACAATGTAGAGTGAGTGCACATGCAAACTAGAGATGGGTCTACTGAAGGGGAAATGCTACCTAAGCATACAGGGCTGGGAGGCTGGTGTTCAGACCTAGAGATTCTCCGATCAGATGATCACCAAAAGCTAGCTTCCTCTTCCTGGGGTTGTTTCTGGAGGAAATGAGAGCCAGATAATACAGAAAGCAATGAAAGTCAGCACAGGCTCAGGGCCAGCCCATCACTCCACCCAAACCAGAAAAGCAGGAGCCCCAACACCCTGGGGTGTGCTTCTTGTTGCCAGTCAGCAGTAGGGCTTCCGGACAGGTTCCCCTCAATCCTGAGAGAATAGGATCCTGAGAACATGTCATACCACAGTTACCAGAACTCAGAGTTGCCTCCTTGGCTGCAAGACAACCTGTGCTATAGAGAGAAGAAGCATCCTAAAGACAGCAGGAAAACAGTCCCTCCTATTTAGATTGGCCCACTGATGTTCTATTTGTAGCCAGCATGGAAGAATGGAAGGGGTGGGGTGAGGCTGACTCCAGCCAAGGAGAACTAAAACTCTGGAACTGGGAACCCTCACTCCTGTCATTTACCAAAGAGAAAACTGAAGCCTATGGGTTCATGGACTTATCTCAGAGTCATACAGAGGCTGATACTGAAGTCCAAGTTTTGGACTTCAACATACTTTTATTTGTGATTTTAGCTAAATAACAATAATTTTCAATTCTAAAAACAATTTTTAGCAAAAAATCAGAATGAATAACTGTTACTCATAAATAACAACTCTTGTATTTGTATCTTTCCTTCCAACATAACCACAGAAATTAGCCATCTTTGTTGGCTTCTCCAAAACAAAACAGTGTTTTCTCATTGGCGATTTAAGTGAATTTTTAATGGCTTTTCATATTTATTTATTGAGTGCCTATTGGAAGTAAACACTGCTCTTTTTACCCCCACCCTCTTTAGTGGTTCCTGGAGTTGAACCCAGGGCCTTGTGCATGTTATGCAGGCCCTCTACTTCTGAGCTACACTTCCAGGGTTTCGAGTACTATTCTAGATAACACAATATCACCATCCTGACTGAACTGGCATTATGTTGGGGAAGAATTAAGAAACAAGCAATAAATATATTCTCCTGTTTACAAAGGAGGAAACATTTGTAGGAAGAATTATTATAGGTTGAAATGAACTTAAAATAGATTTCAATGGAAATATAATGTTTTCCTCTCAGATCTCCAAGTTAATAAATTTGTGCTATTAATGGATATTAATATTAAAATGGGAAAATATTAAAGTAGGTAATTATTTCATAGGCAGCCACCATAGGACTTACATATGTGCTCACAAACCATCCTCATGATGTTCTATGTGTCTAATTATATACTTACTGCAATAAGAAGAATAAAGACACGTGATGATTGCTTCCTCAAGAGCTACAAAGAAGCTGATGACTATGATACACTCTACATTAGGGACTATTGGTGATGTGTCATCATTTACATTGAATTTGCTCAATGGCTTCCTAGACCCAGGAAATCTAAATCAGTCCTCTGAAATGTGAAGAATGTCCGTAGGCTCCGGTTGAGGTGCTATAACACTTCAATCTGCTAGTGCCATTGCTCTTCCCCAGAGCAGGAGTGAATGGTGAGAAGGAAGGGCATGGTAAGTGGTAGAGAGAATAGTCAGGAAAAAGAGCAGAGGGATTGGTGAGGGGCTGGGACAGGAAGAGGCAGTCTACATCTTAGGCAGAATCATCAGGAAAGTCTAACAGGTCAGAAGGAACATTTCTGAACAGTGTGACTATAAGTCGGTGGATTCTCTGGAACAACAGTTAAGACTAAATGCTCTGGGTCAAAACCTCTAGATGCACCAGAAGAATAGCAAGAACACTGGAGCGAGGGAGTCTGATGGAGAGGAGATGCTACGTTGGCGGCCAGGGTCTCTAATAAGAGCAACTTGCCTGTCACTCAAGTCTTTGTGTTAGGAGATGGGAGGGGTTTTTGAACAAGGGGTTATACAATAAGATTCGCATGTGGAAGAAAAAGATGGTGTGGCAAGTGAGGAGACTCTAGTGGGATTCAACTGGGAGAAGAGACAGCTTGAGTCACGCTCGCAGTGATGCCTGTGGAAGTGGTGACGTTCAAGTGGTACTGTGAATAGAAAATGCTTTGTGCTAAATGTGATACATGAACAGAAAAAAAAATCAACACTATCAATAATCCTCATAAATACATTGTGTCAAGTCCTGTGTGTGTGTGTGTGTGTGTGTGTGTATACACACTCCATTGCCACCCAGAGCCTTGTACCAACTGGGATTTCAAGGCCAAGAGTGATTAGGGATCTGTACTGTACTCAGAATATATTTTTCTGTATTTTTTTCCCTTCAAAATGAGAGAAAAGAGTCTCCCTGTCCCCTTATCCCAGTGGAAAGCTTTTGAGTATGTCTTCTTCATTCATATTCCAGTGATAGCCCACCGAGATGCCCAAAGTTTGCATTTAGAAAGTTCTGATAAAAATTTCCCAAGTGCTGAGAGGCATTACAAAGCAGTACGAGCAGTCACATTTAGTATTTCCTTATGCAGTACATATTGCTGGTATCTGGGGATTTACTAAGATAAGCAAACAGCAGTCCTTCTCTCATGCAGCTTAGCAGCTCTCAGCATGGAGGATAAGAAGGCAGATGATTCATAGAGGAGACTCCTTTCAGTATCTTGCCAGCTCATCACCCTCCTACACCCGTCCCGTTCCCCACCTTAAGGTCAACGTGGGTAGCTGTAGTGACAGTCCTGACTTCTGACCATTGATGATACTGTTCCAGGTCCAAGGACATGTGGCCTAAATTATACAAGTTGGATTTCCTCTGCAAGAGATTTAGAACTAGGATTCAAAGATGCTAATTATCCTGTGCTGTCCACTGCATTGAGGGGTTAAAAGAACTGGCCTAGTTTTTGACCACTGGCTATGATAATGCAGAGAAAATCCCTTTGGTGAGACAGGGAAGACAGGGTAGAATGAAACAGGCATGTAGATTGCCTTCTAGAGCCTGAATTTACTCATGAGATCCAGGAGACATTCCTGTGCTAACAGCCTTCATGAAAGCTAGGCATGATGGTACTTGCTGTAATCCCAGCACACCCGTGGCTGAGGCAGGAGGATAATGATTTTGAAGTCAGTCTGGACTGCATAGCCCAACCTTATCTCAGAAAAAATAAAGTGGAGATAGAGATAGAGATAGAGAGAGAGAGAGAGAGAGAGAGAGAGAGATGCACCAGAGAGACACACACACAGAGAAAGAGACAGAGAGATCTTGGGAAGTCAGGAGAGATAGAGAGAGGGAAGGATGAAGGAAGGGAGGGAGGGAGGAGAGAGACAGAGAGAGGGAGATAGAGACAGGGATGTGGGGGGGGAAGGAAAGAGGGACCTATAACTTGTATCTTGTCAGATTCTTTTTTGTTTGTTTGTTTCTGTCTCTAGCAACCACATTCAACTATATTTGATGACATGGCTAAGGAAAACATGCTGGTAAAACAAAACAAAAACCTTTATGCCTGAAATGCAGCTTCAAATTAAAACGTATTTTCTGATGTGGCTTGCCTAATTTTCTCCTTCAAAATTCCTATGAAAATACTGAAAAACAAGGATTAAATTAACCCATTAAAGTCTTTACTAATTCCTTTCCATTTATTCATTAAGACAGTTTAATATTGCATGTCCACCTTATACCAGGCTGTTCTAGAGCCAGGAAGTATAGTGGTGGATAGATGGAAGTCCCAATTTCACTTTCTCTAGTAGTGAGAGACAGTTGACCACAAGCAAGACAAAGAAACACACCAGCAGGAGGCACATAAAGAAGCCAGCTAAGGGAGTTGGAGGTGATGGAGGAATGGTCAGGAAAGGCTTCCTGGAAGAGCTGACATCTGAACAGATGCATGAGTGAAGTGGGTCCTGATGACAGCGACAAGAAGAATGTTCAAGGCAGAGGGAAAACTGGACACACGCCCTGAGACAGAGGCAAGTTTGGATATCCCAGGCACGGTAATGAATATGGAGAGGCTACAGGTGTGTAAGTGGGGAAATAAATGGAAGGAGGTGCCTGACAGCAAGATAACGTTGAATTTCCAGAGACTGTATTTTGTTGTTGTTGCTGTTTGAAATGGGGTTTTCTTATAACATACATTGGGCTTAGAACCCAGTCTATATAGCCTCCTGGTTTCAATCCTCAGTATTCTCTTATCTTAGTCTTCTGATTGCTGGTATTGTAGTCCTGTACTATCACACCCAGCTGGGGCCATATTTAACTGATTTAAACCACATGTACACATGCATGCATGCATCCACACATGAGCGCTCACACATGCGCATGAACACACACACACACATACTTTCTCATTCATACTGGGAAGGAAATACCTCATAAAAAGAAATCCTTCTTGTTTAAGTTGGATTTGGTATCATTACATGTGCCTCTACAGAGTATTGGACGACTTGTATTCTGTTTTCTGTACGATGTTCACCAATATACTTGACACAAGCTAAAGTTATTAGGGGAGAGAAACCTCAGTTGAGAAAATGCCTCTATCCAGATTGCCTGTAGACAAGTCTATAGGGTGTTTTCTTGATTTATGATTGATGTGGAAGGACACAGGTCACTTTGGGTGGCACCATCCCCTGGGCAGGTGGTCAAACTGAACAAACACTGGAGAGCAAGCCAGTAAGCAGTACTATTCCGTGGCCTCTATTTCCACTCCTGCCTCCAGAAGCCTACCTTAAGTTCCTGCCTTTACTTCCCTGCATGAAAGACTACAGCTGTAAGCTGAAATAAACCATTTCTCCCCAAGTTGCTTTTGGTCCTGGGGTTTTATCACAGCAATCGAAACCCTAATTCCTCCATGACCATATTATCTTAATCCTCTGGCAGGATACTGATGAGGAGAGATAACTGTGGATGGTCAGTGAATTTTGAGAGACATTATTCTTGAAGCAAAGTGCAATAGTTCAGGTGGAGATGGAAGGACTCCATTGGATGCTGGGATACTTAGCATCTCTGGTTGTGTTCAAAGGTGATGATGTGAGAGAGCAAGGCATAGAGGACAGGGAAAAGTGCTGCATCTGACCAGGAGACTAAAAAGAAACGAAACTCTGACCATCGTGGTGATGAGGTCGGAATTCAGCTCAACTGCAACATCCAGCCATAAAGTTACAAACTCCCAGAAGAGACCAGTAAGATGAAAAACATCATCAATCTTTTGGCAGACCAGAAATATAAAAATTATCTTTTGTATGAGATGATTATTAGAAAAAAAAACAATGTGTTTGTACTGGATGGTTTTATGTCAACTTGACACGAGCTAATGTCATGTGAGAGCCCTAGTTAAAAAAGAAGCCTCTATAAGATCAGGCTGTAGGCAACCCTGTAGAGAATTTCCCTAATTAGTGATTGATGGTGGGGGGCCCAGCCCATTGTGGGTGGCGCCACCTCTGGACTAGCAGTCCTGTGTTCCATCAGAAAGCAGGTTGAGGAAGCCATTAGGAGCAAGCCAGGAAGCAACACCCCTCCTTGGCCTCTGCATCAGCTCCTGCCTCCAGGTTCCTCCCTTATTTGAGTCACTGTCCTGACTTCCTTTTATGAGGAACAGCAATGCAGAAGTGTAAACCAAATAAAACCTTTCCTCTCTAAGTTGCTTTGGTTATGGTGTTTCATCTCAGCAATAGTAACCCTAACTAAAACAGTCATATGGTGGGGGTGAGGGGTGGACCAAAGGTCTAAAGGAATGAGAATTCCTTCAACAATTTGAGAAAAATGAAGCATGGTTACGTTGTCACTCCTGGGATTAAATAAAAAAGAAATTTACAAAAATTGGCTTATAAAAATTAAAGCTAAAAAGACTTTAGAATGGTTTTGATAAATTTTTACTTATATTAAAATATAGAAGCAGAGGTAGAATCCACAGCATGAGCAGTAAAGTACAGGACATCATTTTAGACATCAAAGTTAATGCCATAAAAGACAAACTCAGGGCCCGTAGGTTAAAGGGGGAAAAGTCTAAGTCATTGGTCAGCATTATTGGATGTTACAGATGTCTGAGAAAGAGTCTGAACAGCTGGAACAGCAACAATAAGTGAAGTTTCCACTTTCAAATTTTATTCTTATATTTAATTTTAAGGTGTGTGTGTGTGTGTTTGTGTGTGTGTGTGTGTGTGTGTGTGTGTGTGTGTGTGTGTGGTGACCCTTGGAGTCCAGAAGAGGGCACTGGATCCTCTGAAGCTGGAGTTACATGGGGTTGTGATCTGCCTGACATGGGCATTGGGAACCAAACTCTGGTCCTCTGCAGGAATAGCAAGTGTTCTTAATGGCAAACCTCTCTCCAGCCTCTGATATTCCAACTTCAAAGGTCACAGTTATTTATATTGAAGGGGTTACTTTGATAGTGATGGTAAATGTGCTATTCTGGATATTCTTGAAAGTTTGGGAATACAGACATTGAGCATTCAGCCATAAGACCAGCTATTTATGAGGAAAGGAACATGTAGTTGACTCCAGCTCTACATGAAGAAATGTCAGAAGACAGATGATTCTTCCAAATGTTTGGAAGGAAAAGGTTTTGTGGGGTTAACAAATGACCTATGTGTACAAAGGCATGAAACCAGGACGCTCACGTATTTTTCTTGAAGATACTGTTGGAAGACTTGAATCATGACACCCAAGAACAGTGCAAGGACAGAATGTGGCTTATACACAGCTCACAGTATTACATAAATGTTATAAGCAAGGAGAAATGATGAGAAAATGGATATATTTAACTGAGAAAATGGATATACTTAAGTTAAGTAGAACTTGTAGAGACTTTACCAGTCCATTGTTACTAAACTAGAAAGCAAGTGAAGACTTACCCAGTTGCAGGAACTCAACAGTGTCAAGAGCTATGCTCATGTGTCATCTCATTTAACCCTCTACAATTGTGAGATTAGAATCACTATCTATTGGAGGCCAAGAAGATGGGTCAGCAAGGAAAGCCTCTTGCTACCAAGCCTAATGACTTGAATACAATTCCTGGAACCCACACAGTGGAAGGAGTGAGACCCAAGCAAGTTGTCCTCTGACCTCCACATGGATACACACACACACACACACACACACACACACACACATGGTCTTTCCCAAGGCATGGCTAATGAGTAATAGGATGCTGCAACTTCGGGCTTTTCCACCCGCACCCCAGGTCCCGGGATTACAACTCTGAGACTTATTATTTATGAATAAATGCCTGGGCCACAGCTTTGGCTCAATCCCTGACTAGACTGTGACTTAATTAACCTGTTTGTTCTATTATATGAGTGCCATTTGGCTGGTTACCTCTCCTCAGTTTCATGCCAGAGTGCAGAGAAAATCTGTTCCCATGCTTGACTCTATCCAAGAGTCTTCTCTTCCTACTGGAATTCCCACTTCCTGCTTCAGTTAATAGGCCATCAGCTTTTTATTGGCAGGTGATGCTTCCATATGGTACAGAAGGGATTCTCCATATGGGATGCAACATTTCTGAGTCTGCCTTTAAGTGACTGTGGGGCTGCATTGCTTATGGGTATCCTGAAGTTCTGTACTTAACTCTAGGTGTCAAAAAGAAGAGTTTTGCTTAAAAACCTGTACTGGCTTGTTTTGCCTCAACTTGACACAAGCTGGAGTTATCACAGAGAAAGGAGTTTCAGTTGAGAAAATGCCTCCATGAGATCCAGCTGTAAGGCATTTTTTTCAATTAGTGATCAAGGGGGGAAGGCCCCTTGTGAGTGTCTTGGGTTCTATGAGAGAGCAAGCTGTCAGGCAGTGGTGGCGCACGTCTTTAATCCCAGCGCTCGGGAGACAGAGGCAGGCAGATTTCTGAGTTCGAGGCCAGCCTGGTCTACAGAGTGAGTTCCAGGACAGCCAGGGCTATACAGAGAAACCCTGTCTCAAAAAAAAACCAAAAAAAAAAAAAAAAAGAGAGAGCAAGCTGAGCAAGCCAGGGGAAGCAAGCCAGTAAGAAACATCCCTCCATGGCCTCTGCATCAGGCTTCCTGACTTGCTTGAGTTCCAGTCCTGACTTCCTTTGGGAATGAACAACAGCATGGAAGTGTAAGCTGAATAAACCCCTTCCTCCCCAACTTTCATCTTGATATTTGTCATGATATTTGTGTAGGAATAGAAACCCTGACTAAGACAATACCTTTTCTTATATTTAGGGCTGTTGGCTTTATGAGCATTTTTAGAAACAGATTCATTTCCTAGAAGGATTAAGTTTCTCTCTGTGTTGTATTTACCGTTTGACATACACACATGATATGTAGACATACACGTCACACATATGGGACACAATTCCACTCCACATCTTGTTTAAATAACTGGGTTTAAATAACATATGTAGGTTATATGTGTGTGTGTATGTATGTACATACATATAATGTATATACATATATATAATGATACCAGCTGATTAAAAAAAAAATCTAATAGCGCTTTGTTCACGATGGGCTGTGCTGAAGGCATTTGGTTCCTGCAGATTAACTGGTAAGTCACAAAGATGTATGAAAATGGACTTAGACAGTTTAAAATTGATAGAAGGCTGGATACACTTGGCTGGTGGGGATACTTCAGAAGGAAACCCAGAGAATCATAGTACCATGTGTCACATATACTGCATATACTGGTAGTAATATTTCAAAAAAGATACTTAAAACATGTTCTGAGCGATAGACATTATCTTCTCAGGTCTAGAGAGGTGGCTCATTGGCTAAGAGTACTGGCTGCTCTTCCAGAGGACCTGGGATGAATTCCCAGCACCCAAAATGGCTCAAAACGGTCTGTAATTCCAGGCAATCTGATGCCCCTTCTGGCTTTCACTGGTACTGCATTCACAAAGACATACATGCGGGCAAAGCACCCATACACATAAAAATAAATAAATCTTTAGAAAAGCATCACGGAACGTTTTTATTTAAGTGGGTTTAAGTGTAACATTAGTGTCTATCGTTAACACATGGCCTGATTTAAAAGCCTTGACCTCCACCATTTCCTTGGACAAGTGAGTCATCTCCTCTACTACTCTCTCTTCCTCATCCTCCTTCCCTCCCTGCATCTCTCTGTAAAGTCTCACACAGTTCTTGCTGGCCCTGAACTTGCAGCACAGCCAAGGATGGGCTTGAACTTCCTATTTCTACCTCCCAAGTGCTAGAATTACAGGCATGTGTTTCCACAGCTATTGACCTCACCTCCCTGAAACACATTTCCTTCTTAGAAAAATGGAGATAATTCCTATCTAACGGGAAATTGTAAGAATCGTACTTGCCGGTGCAAAAGGCATTAGTTACATCTGCTTTTGTTTTTTAAACCTAATCTCAATAGAAAATAGTGCTTGCAGAAGGGGATTAGATAGACTAGCAAGCAACCCACAGCGCAGCCTTCCTTGTCTTCTTTATAGCTGCTTGCCCTTCTAACCACTATGATCTCAGTTACTGCAGTTGTCACTCCCATCATCCATTAATCTGTCAAGTGACGATGAGCCTCAAACTCTAAGCGTACCTTCAAGTGAGGACCTGGACTGTGAACTGGAAAGCATGACAACTGCCCTTCGATCCACCCCCACTGCCCCAAACACACACCCATCATCTGCCTGTTTAAATGGTGCGTCCCCGCAGCTGTCAGTTAATAAAACTTGGCGCAGAGCGCGCTGTGGATTCGCTGGACGAGGCGGGAGGTTCCAGTTCTCCCCCGCCCCAGAGTTGCAGGTGCCTAGGCAGTCGCAGTTGGGCCACCCGGGGCCACATCTGGTGAGCGCTCAGCGCCGTGGCGCGACTTTTCCCTGTCCCAGAGTGTCAGGGACGCAGCTGGCGACAGGGGTATTTAGGCTCTTACTGAGGATCCACACCTGCAGGACGTACCTGATCTCCGCGGGACGCCACGCCTGCCTCAACAGGGACAAAAAAGCGAGCGGCGGCACTAAAGACACCTGTGCTGTGCCTGCCACCACTGTGCACTCTGGGCGCAGGTCACCGCGGGGGACCATGGACGAGTCGCAGAACATCGGCAGCTTTGTAGTGTGGGACTACGTGGTGTTCGCAGGCATGCTGCTTATTTCGGCGGCTATAGGCATCTATTATGCCTTCGCAGGGGGCGGCCAGAAAACCTCCAAGGACTTTCTGATGGGCGGCCGCAGTATGTCTGCTGTGCCTGTGGCTCTGTCCCTCACTGCCAGCTTCATGTCCGCTGTCACTGTCCTGGGTACTCCTGCCGAGGTCTACCGTTTTGGGGCGATATTCAGCATCTTTAGTATCACCTACTTTTTTGTAGTGGTTATCAGCGCGGAGGTCTTCCTTCCAGTGTTCTATAGGCTGGGGATCACCAGCACCTACGAGGTAAGAGGTGGGGGTCTGGGAAAGGGGAGCTTTGTGTGCATTTTCAGGCTCCAGAAGGGACTTTCTGGGGGCAAGCAGTTTCTGCCATATGGAAATCTCTCCTTGTGGGTGCATCTCAGATTACTCTCAACCTCACCCTGTGCACCCCATAGAGATCTAAGGCTTCTAAGAGGAATAGATCCTTGGGATTGGGTTTTTTGAAAAAAATCTCAAATCCAAAGCAAACCAAGTAGAATGGACAAGTATTCACTAGGGTCTTTCCTGACTTTATGAAGCTTTAAAACTATGTGTGTGTGTGTGTGTGTGTCCTTCCCCATCCCAAGAATTTGCCCACCCTAGTGGTTCAGATGTAGCTCTTGTTTCAGAGCTTGCCTTGAAATCAAATTCCACTACTTGTGAATGACCTTGGGCCATTTACTTAACCTTTTGTACTGATATCTTCATCTCAAGAAGAAAATAGTACTGGCAACTTCATCCGATTGTGGAGAGAACTAAATGCGCTGATGCAGGTGTTCCTTGTAGACTAGAGTCTAGCACAGAATATATGCTGGGTAAGAGCTGAATGTAATTATTGTGGCGGAGGTTATCCTGAGATGACTAGAAAACTGAAGCAGCAAGGTTCTTTAACAGCACTGCTTATCGCCTCACTATGGAGAGGTCACACAGGAGACTCACACTTCATCTGCTGCCGTGTTCCTCTGGATGACCATTTTAAACGTTCTCAGGACATGGCTTTCCAGGATGAAGAATGTTTGGTTTGGTTCCACTTAAAGAGATGTCAAAGGTGTGTGTGCCTATGCCCCTGTTTTTTTTTTTGTTTTTTTTGTTTTTAAAGCTCAGCCTCTCCAGGAATGACCTTTACTCAGACCTTAACCTACAAGCCTCACAGACAAGTTCCCATAGCACTAGGCTACCAACCGGGGAGCCTCAACTTACAGCCTCTCTGTCCAGGAATATATGGCCCATTTCCCTGAAGCTCAGGGTTGCTGGAAGGTTGGTTTCACATCGAGGCTGGTTCAGCATGGGCTGGGAACCTGCCTTATTGGCATGGCAAGTGTTAGTGGCAAACTCTGTCTGTGTTCAACAGATGCCATCCAAGTCTAGGCATGTCCGAGGCTGAATTGTCTTCTAACTGTGGTCACTGTGTTTATGGAAACTTAGTCTTCACCCTAGGTGTGAGAAGATTTCTCTTTGTGAAAAGGAGGTGACAAACTGGCTGTCCTAGGCCAAATTAAGTTCTCAATGCTGTCTTATGTTGTTTTTCAAAACATTCATAATAAGCCCTGATTATTTTGTTTAAGAGATTGTTAATTTAAGAATTTACCAGGGAGGAACAGCAGACAAACTCTAGTGATGTGCTCACATTTCCTGTGGCCACTGGGCCTCCAGCAATAGTCACTGATCTTGCTGGGTTAATGCCTATACTGAGGCTTTTCTTTCCTGCATATTGGCATTCTTATGGTGGAGAAAATTTACCTACCTACGTGTCTTTATAAAAAGTGCATGGAAGATGGTCAGCACTGAACAGCACTGAAGGAGCCCTTGATCAGTGGGTTATGCGGCAGAACATATTTCTTAGCGTGTGTGAGCACTATTCCAACATCTTAAGATGTGAACTTCTGGCTCCTGTTCACTTACTACGGAGGCACTGAAGTCTGTGAGCTCTGACCTGTAGCTAACCAACTCCAAAACTTAGAAAATGGCTTGAATACCCTGGTAATAGGACTCCAGCCCTGCTAGGAGAACACTGCTCCCAGAATCACTGACCCATGCTTCTTTAGGGATGTAACATTAACTCAAGAAGAAAGGGACTTCTGTGTTTCTAGTGACAGACGTTAAGCTAGCAAGGATTCTGGCTAAGAATAGCCTAATTATAATTCATGCCAGGCACCAGGCTGCATGTTTTATACACATTATCTAACTCAATACAACACAATTTGTGTAAGGGTATGCTTGCATACAGCACAATTAGTGTAAAGGTACGCCTGCAGCTCTGTTTTCCAGATGAAAAGGCTGAGAGTAAGTTAAACCAGAGTGGGGAAGGACTAAGAATCCATGCCAAGCAACTTACCGATTGCTTCTGAAGGCTCTAGTGAGTTGGTTGTGCCCCTAAGCATTTCCGAGAGAACCGAGGAAGTCATATAGAACCTTTGAACTTATAATCATGCTGTGCATGCCCAGCTAAGGGTATCAGGTAGTCAGGGAGAAAGACGCTTGCTGTGCCTCTGTTAATTAGTCATGGCAGAGGATGTCTTGGGGGAAGGCTTTGTGGTTCTGTGTTGAGGACATCTTTACAGATATGGTGCCCACCACTGAGTAATGGTCACATACACATTCTTACCCAAATATGAATTATTTCTACATTTCTATTTCTATAGCCCAATTTGGTTGACCACAACATTTTTACTCTACCACTGCTGTCAAAATACAGAGGATAGGCATTTAACAATGTCCAGACTCACAGATTGGCAGGAAGCCTAGTCAGGAATCCAGTGCAACTAATAATTTCTTTGAGATCTTCCAGGCTCTACTTTAGTTACTTTATTATGTATATCAATTGAAACCTTCACATCTCCAAGTTAATCTGAATTCTAAGGACTATGAAAGATCTCTGTTCTGTGTAGGTATCTATTTGCTTGTAACTCTATAGATCTGTTCTCTAAGCCTACTTCAATGGGACCAGGGCTTCTGCTTAGGTTCTTACGTATTTCCTCTGAAGTCTAGTAAAGAACCCATGGCTTTCTGTTTCTGTCTTCAGTTGACTTTGTGTGAGTGTAAACATATTGTTCAGTTGATCTTTGGGATACTAATATATATATAAAAATTTCAAGTTATTTAGCTCAACTTGTTATATTTTCTTTTTTTTTTCTGCCACAGTCTCTAAAGCTTTGTGTAAGCAATTAGATCTAGAAAAGGCAAAAAACCAACTGGGCACACCTTTAATCCAAGCACTTGTGAAGCAGAGGCAGGTAGATCTCTATGAGTCAGGCCTCCCTGGGCTAAAGAGTGAGTTCCAGGATAGCTGGAGCTACAAAAGACTTCTGTGTCTATTCATGTCCACTCATATGTAGTACAGATTTACTTAAGAGAATTCTTCAGACACAACACCACTGTTTCCAGTTTTCAGAAATCTCTCAATTTTCCAGGTAGCCTTGCATGATTTTGATATACATGATTCACAAGGTCCTTGGCTTTCCATTCCACTAATCTTAGCATCTAAGGTTTGAAAAGTTTACATCTTCTTATTTTTTAAAAAACTATTTATTTATTTATTTACTTATTTTATGCATATGAATACACTGTCACTGTCTTCAGACACACCAGAAGAGGGCATCAGATCCTATTACAGATGGTTGCGAGCCACCATGTGGTTGCTGGGAATTGAACTCAGGACCTCTGGGAGAGCAGTCAGTGCTCTTAACCACTGAGTCATCTCTCCAGCCTAGTTTGCATCTTCTTATCTATTTATATCATGGGATACCTTCCTTTGCAAAATCAAAGAGAAAAATTATTCCTGAGATCCTCATTTTAAACTCAAGGAAGCTGAGATAGAGAGAGTAGTAGCCTCAAGCTCATGAGTCAGGCTTTTGACTGCTCAGGGGCTGCAATTCTGCTGCAGTACTGTGTTGGGAATTTGTTACCCATCAGTGACAAATGAAGGTCTTATTTGCCTGTGGTGCTATGTACTTAGTGATTATTTTCTTTTTATTTATGTAGTTATAGGCATAGATTCTGTGCATCAAAATTTGTAATTTTGTATATCACATGCCTGAAAACAGATTATAGTCTTGGTCCTCTCTGAGTACCGGCATCCTCATCTTCAACATAGTGCCTGTTTCACAGACCAAGTATACCAGGTGTGTTAGTTGTGACTGTGCAGCAAAAATACCCATATGTCTTTCCATTTGATGCTTAGCTAAAGCTAATTTCTCCTCCTTCCCCCCATTCCTCCTCCTCCTGTTGATACTGTCTCTTCCTTTGTACAGCAAGACTCCTAGCCATTGACTTCTTTTTCTTTCTACCTGTACTAATAATACTCAAGTTAAATAATATCTTGGCCTTCAGCTCAGATTCTAACTGTAGTATATTATTATATATTATACAACACAGGAAATAAACAGATAATATTATAAGCTATTGTAGATTCCAAGGAGAGTTGTAAGGATTGGCAGGGTCTTGGCTCTAAACAGAAGATAACCTGACACTCAAGAAATGGAGGCAGAAGGATGAGAAATTGAGGGCAGTCTGGGCTACACAGTGAAACCCCATTTCAAAAACGAAAGCAAACCCTAAACTAACAAACTGACCTGGGTAGCCAGAAATGGTGGCCTATACATGTAATTCACTTGGAAAGAAAGTTCAGAAGAATCAGAAGAGCAAGACCTGCTTAGTCTTTATAGGCAGACCTTGTTTCAGAGACAGAACAAAAGGAGACAAAACAACACCAAAAACTTTACCTCAATGATCTAAGTTAAACCTATATACATTCTAACACACACACACACACACACACACACTCTCTCTCTCTCTCTCACACACACACATATTTACACATATACACTTACATACACATGCTTTCACAATACAGACACATACTTACACAAACATGCACACATACACAAACGTGTACACACACATACAGAACACACATACACACACTGGTGCGCTAAGGATTGCAGAGCAGGGAGTTTGAAGGCAGTTCATAGAACAGTATGAGAGTCAGAGTAAACAACTCCTGGAAAAGACAAAGCATCAACAGCTTCTTCAGTTCTTCCTGTCAGGATCGCTCTGTGCCAATCTAGTCTCTCCCCAGTTTAGCAGTTTCCTTCCGGAGGAGAAGGTGATTGGCTGTCCCCGGGTCACGTGATTTCCTCTTGCTCAGAAGAGGCAGGGTAGAGGATGCAGATTTCTACTCTGTGAAATAGAAAAAGGCTGATTTCTCAATCAAATCAAAAGAAACAGAGAGGGGTTACTTAGAGGAAAGAAGAAACAATAGATTGGTGATTGACAGGCGGCACAAAGGAGTTTTCGTGCTGATTGTGTGAGAGTATTACAGAAATCTTTGTGCATGTTAAAAGTCATTGAGTGGTAGTCTAAAGCATCAATTTTGCCATGTGTAAGTAAAATTCATTTTAGTAAAATAAAAGCACAGAATGCAAATAAGTTACGAAGTTCCTTTAAATGTCTCACCCTTCATTTCTCGAGCCAATTTAAAATGTGTTTAGAAGATTCATGTCACTCCCCCCCACCCCCTTTTCTTTTTTCTTTTTTGGCAACAGTATTTGGAACTTCGATTTAATCGATTCATTCGTCTCTGTGGCACAATCCTCTTCATCTTTCAAACAGTAAGTACCTCTCCATTAATTTACTTTCCCCTTTGCTCTCGAAAATGTTTTTATCTGCGGGCGAGCCTTGTTTGGGAAATACATGGAAGATAAAGAAGAGATGACGACAATACAAGGAAATGAAAAACAAAAACAAAAATATGTTTGTCCTCTCGAAGATCGAAACCTAAAGATCTTTAAACTGTGTTTCAGTGAAGATATTAAGTTCTTGAAAAACAGTGGTTTAAGTGAACCTTTTTTAAAAAAATAGTTATTGCTGTTTATTGAGTGAAGTGACTTTGACCTGAAGCTGTAGTAGAATGATTTTTTTTCATTAATTTACTTTTTTTTTATTCATTTTACATTCTGACCGCAGCCCTGGTTTAAGTGAATTTAAATATTATATTGGCCAAACAATAGACATAACATTAGGAAAATACCCTTTCTAACCTTCTCCACCTTGACCAAGCTGATAGTGAGTGCATTATTTAAATGACAGAAATATTTGAGGGAGCTATGTTGGCTGACAAGAGGGATTCTCATACAAGGGAAACAAGGTGTAGATTTCTCAGTCTTTCTGCAACTGACTCTGTAATGGATATAAACCTGATGGGAAGACTTTAGGGAAGAATTTTATGTGAAAGCATACTTTAAAAATGAATCAGCATTCTTTAAAAACTTGTGCTTGCTCCACTTGGAGCAATACACTTAGTGTAAAGGAGAATCCTGAGCTTTAGGAGAGATCTCAAAGACAAACACAATCCAGTCATTCAAGAATATACAATGTCGATAGACATATTGATGATGAACATGAATGGAAAGCAAAAGTTTGCCAAGTAAAGGTATGAGTCACTGCTCGATGCCTCTTGTTCGTTAGAAGGCTGCTAGAGAGTTTCCAGGATCCTTATATCAGCATTTCTCTCTCTCCCACCACAGCCGAGCGTTTTAGGTATGGATTTGGTAAGGGAGGTTGACAGTTTGCAGGTCTCTAGTCAAAAGCCACTTCAGCATTTGCTCTAGAGAGATGTGAGACAGAGAGCCTTTTCCCACTGTTTAACTTGGTTTTGTTTTTGTATGTTTTGTACATTTCATCAGATCTTAGCATCTGCAGTGTGAAAAGGCAGGTGGAGACTTTGATAATCTAAGGCTAGTTGCTAGTATGTAGCAACTGTTCTTGCTAAAGATGCCTCCATGAGCAAGAAATGGGGACAGTTGTTATGAAGACAGTATGTCACACTTCAGATCTTCAACATGGACAGAATAATGGCCATGGAAAGTAGCTCAATTCTTTTCAAAGGAGGGAGGAGAGCATTAACACTTTCTGTGAGAAGGACTTGCTTCCTTGTAGGATAATTAAGCACTCAATTAGCATATGATTCTACAATGTTTATAACATTTTATAATGTTACTCGGAACTACCTCCTATAGAATGTATTTGAAGGGTGAAATGCAATGAAAATGCTACTTTGAGAAACAGATACTTAATAATTGTCCTCAAGGCCAATGTATTTACTGAATACATGAGTGGAGAGTGATTATATAAAACGATTGATTATAATCTTTGAAAGGTTTCATAATTTTTAATGCAAATTTACACTTTTCGTTTTTTGTGTGTTTCTTTTGTTTGGTTTTTTGTTTTTGTTTGTTTTTTTGAGACAGGGTTTCTTTGTGTAACAGAGCCCTGGCTGTCCTGCATTTGCTGTGTAGACCAGGCTGGCCTCGAAACAAAAGTACACTTTTGCTTAATGAGTTTAAACGCCAGTTTTCAAAAAATGTTTACTTTGAAAAAAATCACTTGAATGGTTGGTTTGTAGCGTAGCTGTAGACAGCTTATGGTGTTCGTTTGAGGCCCTGGATTCCACCCGCAGTGATAAAAAAGAAAATGGCGCCGAGTGATATTAGCAGACATATACTTGTGGGGCCAACCTATTACTGTTTCCTTGTGTCTAAGTATTTTAAATCTATGAAAATTGAGTTTAAGCTTGAGTTGGTGGATCAAGGAACCTATTTTTGTCCTAATTATCCTACTTTTACAAAAAGTCTTCATAAAGGATTTTTGTGATGTTTTAGATACACTGTAGCCAGAAAAAAATTAACAATTTGATTTAAATATTTTCAAGCTATAATAACACATTAAATATATTGAAATGGATCGATTCATAACTGATTTTATAATTCATGTATGGAATCCATTAATTTTATACTTCATATTATTCATTGTTTTTCTTCTCTCCCTGCTAGATTCTGTACACTGGGATTGTGATTTATGCCCCTGCTCTGGCTTTGAATCAAGGTACATTTAAAGGGGCAATCTTGTATCTATAGTGGCTTTTCAATTTTGCTATGCTTTATTCTCTCTCTTTGGGGAGATAGACAGATGGAAAAAGATTGCCAGTAGTCCTTAGGGGCCGTATGAGGGTAGAGGGGTGGGCTTAGTTACTCTGTCCCGGCTTCTTTGAGGTTTGATTGGCTAGTTCCAAAGTGTCTATGGGCTGATAGGACAGATCTAGACCTTGCTGGGGTAGGGTAGCTGCTTCAAGATTGCATGTCTGCCAGCCATTCTTTGTGTCTTCACCCTTTCCCCTACTGTAGCCTAAATGAATATACTCCCTCCTTTTTGACTATTACCTGGATTTATCCCTGCATTTATTTGCTTTTCATTGCTTCCATAAATACCATGACCAAAAGCAACTTGGGGTGAAAAGGGTTTCTTTGAGCTTGTAGCTTCCAGTCCATTATGAAGCGAAGTCAAGGCAGGAACTCAAGGCAGAAACATGGAGGCAGATAGTGAAACTGAGGCTATGCAAGGGTGCTGCTTACTGGCTTGCTGCCCATGGCGTGTTCGATGGTGGTGATGGTGGTGGTGGTGATGATGATGATGATGATTGCTTCTCTTATGATTGCTACTTTATTTTTTATTTTAAATTTACCTTATTGAGGATTAATTTTTATGTAATCAAATGTGCCATCTTCAATACCAAGTTCAAGGAAAATGGACATATACTAACTCCTGTAACCAGTAATCACACTTAAGATACCACACCAATGCTTTCTCTCATGCCTGTGTAGAATTAATCCTCCCCTGGCTCTAGGCAACCACTGCCATGCTTTTTCTTCACATAGTCTATCCTTATTACGGTTTCCCTCCATTTACTCCTCCTAGTTCCTCCCTACCTCCCCTTGTACTCAGTTACTCTCTTCCTGTCTCTCATTAGAAGACAAACAGGCTTATAAGAGATAACAAGAAAGTATAACAAAATAAAATATAATAACATAAAACAAAAACGTATCATATAGAAGTTGGACAAGAGAAATCAACAGAAGGAAAAGAGCCCAAGAGAAGGCACAAGAATCAAAGCCCCACTCATTCTCACACTCAGGAATCCCAGGAAAAACACTAACCTGGAAGCCATACTATATCTTTATCTATTCTTATGTTGAGGAACTTCTAGAATGTTTCCTGGCTATTGGAAGCAGAGCAACAGGGAACATGGTTTAACAAGTGTCTCTGTGATAGGCTGACACATCCTTTGGATATATGCCCCAAAATGGGATAGCTAGATCTTGAGATAGATCCATTCCCATCTTCCTGAAGGATTTTCACACTGATTTCCATAGTGGCTGTACAAGTTTACACTCCCACCAGCAATGGATGAGTGTTCCCCTTGCTCCACACCCTCACCAGGATGAGCTGTCACTTGTTTTATTGATCGTAGCCATTCTGACAGGTGTAAGATGAAATCTCAAAGTAGTTTTGATTTGCATATTTCTGACAGCTAAGGATGTTGAACATTTGAAGTGTTTCCCAGCCATTTGAGATTCCCTGATTGAGAATTATTTGTTTAGATCTGTATTCTATTTTTAAATTGGATTGTTTTCTTGATGTCTTGTTTTTATTTGAGCCCTTTACGTATTTTTGTTATTGGCCCTCTATCAGATGGGTAGTTGGTCAGAATATTTTCCCATTCTGTAGGCTGCCACTTCATCAGAATGATGGTATCCTTCACCATGCAGATGCTTCTCAGTTTCATGTTGTTGATCTTGATCTTATTTTTATATAACCCAGGGTCATCCTCTGTGGGCTGTGCCCCTCTACATCAATCATTAATTAAGAAATGCCCCTATAGGCTATCTGATAGAAACATTTCCTCAACTGAGGTTTCCATTTCCCAGCTGATTCTAACATCCCTTCCCCCCCATTGTCAAGTTTACAAACACATAACCATCACAGACCCCACAAGGCTTCTGTTTTCTGCACAGATTCATGATGAAATCTGGCCTTTCTTCCTGGACTTCTATTAGAGTCCATATTGAAATAGACAGTAGCTGTGTGGTTTGACATATGAAGTTGCTCTTCAATAAACTACCACTTTAGGTTTGTATAAAAGCAGTGAAAACTGCTTATTGAAGCAGCTTTAGCTAGCCATAGCTTCAAAAAGAACCATGGGAAAACTTTGTACCCTTTGACTTCTTATCAGTTAGAAGTGAGTGTATCTTTAAAACTTTCTCATAAACCAGGTAATCATTTGTGATGATTAAAAGGTAGTGCAATTCCTGAAGTAATGTGGGGAACCCATTAATGCCACGCTCCATCTTCTTGATTTTATGACAGGAGCTATAGTAACTATTCCCCAAGTCTGTGACCCGTGGGAGTATCATTACAGGGAATGTACTGCAAGGTACTCTTGCCGTCTGCATGTGAGGCAAGACCCATGTCAACATCACCACCAGTGTAAATGGTTTACTTCATAGTTAGGAAATGAGTTATCTACTTGAGATGTCATCTATTGCCTTTAACTGTAATTAAAAGTGTCAGGGTTTTGAAACACAGTTCTTGGAATAATCTAAGCCTGGACTTTAACCTCTGATGAAACCAAGGATTTTGTCTTCTCTCTCTGGAAAGTCCAGAGCCACCTTCTAGGTGATTGGAACCAGAGAGATTGTGTTTGGATGATTAGAATACCAACTGTTTGTTTGCTGTACCAGGAGAGTAGACATAGTACCTTTTGAACAATAGATGCTCTTGTAAAGCTTCTGAATTGGGACTTACGTCCACAGAATTGTATTTACAGATTTTGCTTTCTTTTGTTATAGAAAAACTTCAAAGATTAACACAGGAAGAATAGTGCATTGAACCACTATATTTTAATACCTCTCTATTTATAGTCAAATTTAACCCACCCCTAGTAGCTTACTTTGCTGTAAATATGAAAAGGTTGTATCATTTCATCTGTATTTCAGTGAGTCCTTTAAAAAACATAATAATAATCCCATCACCATATCTACAAAACTAGCACCAAGTCTCTGAATCCCTATCAAGTTCATACTAGATTTTCCTGATATATTTTTTGGTGTTGTAGTATCACAACCCAGGCAAGTCTGTTTACATACAAATATTTTTTGTTTGTACTTTATTTAAGTTTATTTTTCTTGTGTTTAAAAGTTGAAAGCCAGTTTTTTTCTTGAGGTATAGTTTGTACAGAACAAAATGCACACGGCTTAGGCATACAATCTGATGAATCCTAAGAATTGTATATCCTCATGTAATGATAATCCAACTCAAAATCGAGACTGTTTCTAGAATCCACTTCCCGGAAGTTTCTTGTGTCACATTCTAATGAGTTCCCCTACTGTTTTAAGTGGTGGCCTTTTCACTTTTATCACCCTAAGTTCATTTTCCTGTTCTTAGGTTGTAAGTAAGTGGAAGCCTAGACAGTTGTGTATCTGGTTTCTTTGGTTAGCCAATTGCTTTTGAGATTCATTTATGTTGCCACACTAATAAGTAGGTCATTCTTTTTTATTAGCCTATCCCTCATGTGTGTGCATATGTGCACCCATATGTGTGTATGTGTGGAGGCCTAAGGCTGACTTCAGGAATCAGCTTTCGTGCTTCTCCTTTTTAAGGTAGGGTCTTGGAGTAGAACCCAGAAATCTGCTTATCTAGCTAGCAAGCTCACTCTGTGGATTCCCTGTCTCCCCTTCTTAACACTGAATTGTAGGCAAAGCAGCCATGTACAAAGTAGCATTTGACTGGGTTTGAGGGTTCCAAGACCCCATCATCATGTTTGCATGGCAAAGATATTAATAATGTAGCTATGTCAGTATAGTTCCTTACTTTTCTTTGCTAGTGATACCTCACTGCACACACCTGCTGAAATTGGCTTATCTACTCTCTTTTTCTTGGGCATTGAAATGTTTCTAGTTTTAGGCTACTATGAATTAAAGACAGTACTAGTATCCTTATACAGATTTTTGTGTGTTTTGCTTTCTTACCTGTTGTCTTGGTCAGGGTTTCTATTCCTGCACAAAACATCATGACCAGGAAGCAAGTTGGGGAGGAAAGGGTTTATTCAGCTTACTCTTCCCACGTTGCTATTCATCATGAAAGGAAGTCAGGACTGGAAGCAGGTCAGGAAGCAGGAGCTGATGCAGAGGCCATGGAGGGATGTTTCTTACTGGCTTGCTTCCCCTGGCTTGCTCAGCTGGCTTTCTTATAGAACCCAAGACTACCAGCCCACAGATGGTACCACTCACAAGGAACCCTATCCCCTTGATCACTAATTGAGAAAATGTCTTACAACTGGATCTCATGGAGGCATTTCCTCAAGGGAGGCTCCTTTCTCTGTGACAACTCCAGCTTGTGTCAAGTTGACATATAAAACCAGCCAGTACACCTGTTTTCATCACATATGAAGTATAAATTTTAATATCCATGTATTCTGAATGAGGACAGGACTGGCGTGTGTATGAAATTGAAAAGAAATTGTCAAATAGCCTTTATAAGCATTTGTCCATTTCACATGTCCATTCCACAATATCTGAGAATTCCAGTCATCCCACACCTAGCATTCTTTTCTTTCTTTAAAGCAATCTTAGCATATATTATATATACTATTGCACTATGGTTTTCATTTGTTTTTTTTTGTTTGTTTGTTTGTTTTTTGTTTTCTGATGACTACAGATATTGAGTTTCTTGGCTCATGAAATAATCAAAATAGAGTTACTATTTACCTCAATTTAGTGTTTGGAATTACTTGGGATTTCCCTTTTGTAGTTCATGTTATTTGGAAACAGGGTTTTAGGGAGCCCAAAAATCTGGTATGTAACTGAGACTAATCTTGAACTCTTAATTTTGTTTTTTATATCTTATTCATGATGTATGTGGAGGTCAGAGAACAGTTTGTGTGCATCTGTTGTTTTTTTTTTTTCCTTCTCCTGTGTAAGTTCGGGGATTGAACTCAGGTCTTCAGGCTTGATGGCAAGTCCTTTTATCCACTGAGCTTTAGTCTTGAATTCTTTGTTGTTGTTGTTTTTGCTTTCAAGACAGGGTTTTTCTGTGCAGCCTTGGCTGTCTTGGAACTTGCTCTTTAGACCAGGCTGGCCTTGAACTCACAGAGATCTGCCTGCCTCTGCCTCTCGAGTACTGGGATTAAAGCCATGAGCCATCATTACCAGCTAGCTAGTCTTGAACTCTTAATCTTCTTGTTTCTACCATCCAAGTGCTGGGATTATACAGACATGCATTCTCATACCTGGTTAGGATTTTCATGTTTTATGACTGGATACAGCTCCATTTTTATTTTTTCTCTAAAAATCTAGAGTCCTTTGAGTATATGCTGAGGAGTGGTATAGCTGGGTCATATCTATCTATCTTTCTTTCTTTCTTTCTTTCTTTTTTTTAGACAATGTAAAGTTCTGGAAGAGTGGTTTCCATAATGGCTGCCACAGTCTATGCGCCCATCTATGGTAGCTACAGGTTCCTTCTTCTCCACATGCTCGTCATATTGTTATCACCTGTTTTCTTGAGTGGGGTGACATGAAATGGAAGAGCCTAGATTCATGCTTTACATCATGCTTCCTGACTGGTGATCATCCCCTGTTCCTGGGTTCCCAGAGCAGCTAAGTTTTCAACAGTTGTTTTCCTCTCGAGATGGTGCTGCAGCATAGACCTCTGAGGCATCCTTCACAAAAGTTGCTTCCTCAACAGCCTCTAGAACTGAATTTGTGGCTTCCCAGTGCTGTGGGCTTACCCTGTGTACGGTCTCTTTTCACCAGGGCCAAATGGCTTGGTTTTTTAGATGCGGCTTTTGTCTCTCCTTTCCCTGTGGGGAACCTTGTGGTTGTTCAGCTTTATTTTCCTCTGTTGGATGTTAGGTCCCCCTTCTCTGAGTTTCTCAGCATTTTGCTTGCCGCCTCTGTCAATTTCCAACATATTTTCCTCTTTCTTTCTTTGGAATAGGGTAGGTTCTTTTACTGAACGCCTTCTACTGAGGTTTTAAAGCATGTTTTGTTGATCACTAAGGATGTTTAAAGTTACACATCAACTATCAAATTGTTCATTTCCACCATCTTGTTTTTACTAGATGTAGTTTGCAATTCTTGGAAAGTATAACTTCCACCTGTTTTTCACTTTATATTTCTGTTTATTTATTAAAGAAGTTGCATTATTTGTCCTGTCAAGATTCTCAGGGTCTTCTATTAACTGAGTGTATCTATAATGGACCATTAAGTATTTCCTGAGTCCTCAATGTTTCTTATAAACAGTACTTAGAGAGTTCATAATTTTCCAAATGCAGGTCAAAAGTTGGAACCGTTTTCTTAAGGTAATAGTAAAAGCTTGGGGCGTATTGGTTATTAGACCTATTGCACATTATATTTTTAATAGAACATACCTAAAGACACACTTTCTTTTTAATTTTTTATTTTTTTTAATTTTTTTTTTTTAAGACACACTTTCTTTGGTTCATCTATTTGGTTACTCTGAAAAATAACTTGTATAGGAACTGAAGGACAGGTGTCTGTTACACCCCTTTACTTACTAGTTTTGAAAGAATAAATTGCATGTCTAAGGGTATTGCTCAGTTTTTACCTTTTAATTTCATGAATTTATTAACGTTACCCTTTCCATCTGTATAGGAACCATGTGTAATGGTTCCAAAGCGAGATCTATAAATAGCAGTATATTTGAAGAAGTCTAACATAGCTCCATTTTTTCTTCTGTTTATCCTTTATATATTATAGATAATTATCTTTTTCTGTTGGTTTTTATTTATCCTTCTATTAAAATATATATCTCTCCACTTCCTAGAAATCTGGTAGCAGATGATAGATAGACTTTTGTACATCAAGTCTTATCTTAAAAACACATTTCAAGGTATATATTATATGAACCAATGAGAAAGAGTGGGGGGAAATCCCCTTTGATCCCAGTCAGTCTGATCAGCTACATTACAGAATCCAGCAGTCTCTTAGCTTAATTACAATATAAAGCCTTTACTATGAATTCCATTTAGGCAGTGTTGGATCTATATCTGTGAATATAATAAACAAGCAGCATGTCTGTTGAGCTTACCAAATATGATTTCTTTTTTACTCCATTTGTCTTAGGGACATTGATGAGATGTGATTCTAGTCTTAAGCTAGGGGAGCTATGGAGCTAGGTGCCTCCCTGATAATTCTTGAGAAGTGCTTTTGTTATGCACATTTCACAGTTGAATACATGTTCTCTTTTCTTTGACAGTTACAGGCTTTGATCTGTGGGGCGCAGTGGTGGCCACAGGGGTGGTCTGCACATTCTACTGCACAATGGTACGTGGACAGGGTCCTTTCCCTCCTACTCTACTCGCTTTGCAAAACTGGAATTTCAAGTAGTCACGTGCTGCAGCGTGACCGCTCATTCTTTCTTTTTCTCTCTGGGCTTCTCACAGTACAACATTTTTGTAAAGAACATTTGATCCTTAGATGTGGATTGTAAATGAAATTTTCCTTTCATCTGAACCACTGCACAGGTCACCTGTTTTTAATCTCTTGACTCATTATTATAGTTTTCCAAATCTTGTACATGTGCTTGTATAATACCTCAGTACAGAGACTTGTGATAATCGTCTATTAACTATAGACATAGGCCACAAACTATGTAACAGACATCAAGCCATGATGCTGCTTTGTTGTGGATGCAGGTTCTTGGCAGTAATGCAAATTTATGCAGCCTTTGATAGTCTCTATATTAACCTTTTAATTGCTTGATCTTCTAGGAAACAATAGACTCCTTTCAGAGCCTGTTTAGACCCAGGTCATAGAGCCTGAAGAGAAATACTTGTGGCAGTGGCTAGTATGCAACAATTTTAGTATCTTAACAAGTGATGTAGTTACCTGTGTACAAACTGAGTATTAGTCCACACAATGAGATTTATAATTTAACTCTGAATTGTCTTCCCAGCGCTCCTCAGCCCTCCTCCTTCCAGTCCAAAATAGATATCTGGCCACATTCAGTAGACCACGTAGAGTTTTATCCTTTTCTGCGTTTTCACCAACTGTTGTCTGGCCTGGGAGGCCCTTCCATCTTTACCTCTGCCTATGCTTGAGGAATGGGTTTAACATCCTCTTCTCTATAATGGTTCTCTGAACATGACCATCTCCTTCAAGGGAACTTCTTGACCAAACTCCATGTTTCATTATTTTCTTCTATTGTATGGTGCATTCACATTGGGTCAGATATATCATCACGTCTCATAGAAGTATTAAACCTAACGCACTTTCTCCCCCAAGGGTGGTCTTAAAGCAGTTGTCTGGACAGATGTTTTTCAAGTTGGGATCATGGTGGCTGGATTTGCATCTGTGATTATACAGGCTTCAATATCTCAAGGTGGCATCAATACAATTTTAAGTGATGCTTCTAATGGTGGAAGATTAAACTTCTGGAAGTAAGTTGCTGTTTACCTTCTGGCTAACAGAGAGTGTTCTTGTTTTCTGTGTAAGAAATTGTTTTATTGAAATAAAAAGTTTGTATTGGAAAATCAACAAATTAATAATAATGTGGTCTGTAAAATTAAAGTGGGCAAGTAAATGTGGGAGGAGTTTATGCCAGTTTTTCGAGGGATTAAAGCGTACTGATGCCACTGGATCATATGGTGTTATGATGGTTCTTCTTCCTTTGAACAGGGTGAAAGTAGGGTAGGAAAAAATGATAAGCAGTGGAAGTCCCTTAAGTGACAAATACTGAGAGATAAAATTTCATTTGGATAATTCTTTATTTTAACCAACACTGAGAAATTCTCTTGATATCACTCTGGCGATATGCTACATATTAAAATAACATATTGTTAAATATTATTTCATGTATACATATCTATATATATTATTTCCTAAAAACTGACCAGAAAAGTTACGGTTGATGTTTCAAAGGGTAGCGTGACACTGAAAAACCATGTTTAAACGATGGAAACACCAAGCTCATCCATCCAAAGCCTGTCCTACAATTTAAGAGAATTCTGAAAACACCTTCCCTTGGGTTTAGTAGAGTCAACTTTGTGCACCATGCTCATGGTAGAAAGAGTTTCATTTTTACCTAAACCATGCTTTCTTCTCTCTAAGTAGCTGTACACTGAGGCTGGAAACCTGCAGATACTAGCTGGAAGAAAGAACATCCATTTGGATGATTTTTGTTTCTCAGTTGGCATTTTTGTGTGTTTTAAAAATAGTCCTCTTCTTTTGAGAATTTTTTTTTTCAGATAACAATCACATCAACCTATCATTTGGAGGAATACACATCAGGGGGTTACCTTCAACTGTTTTCAATATTTGTTTCTCCTTTTACTTCAAGATTCAGAACTGAATCTTAAGAGTTTCCAGTTGGTCTATCTTTGGCTATGGTTCTATCCATGGCTAGGGCAGAACAAGATACTTTTAATGGATGTTTACTCAGACTAGCTAATTATGAAAGCATAACCCCCCCTCCAATAAAGTCACATTGATTTTTATCTGGAGAGTGAAAATGGATCAGAGGCATTGGAAATGACCAATGACTGTGTAGAAAATATTAAGTCTGCTCAGTCTCTTCCAAGATGCCCAGGCTGAGGGGCTGGGGGGATGTAATACAAAGACAATTTTCTGCATTTTTCTGAAGGGTAACTGTCACTATATGCAGAGGATACACATACATAGCTTCATAAGAGATCCTTTAAAATAAAAACAGATACTTTAATAACCATATCTTTGAAGACTACTAACCACTAGGTGATAATGTAAAGTCCCATTGTGTTGTAGACTTTTAAAGAATGTTCCTTATTATCCTGAAATGTGCTGAGAGTATGATTGGCAAAATATCATTTCTGGTTGAGGAAAATGAAGAAAAGAACTAAAATCTCTGAATTGTGTTTTTCTATCCTGTCTTCATCCCTTCAGATAGCTCCCTGGATCCTTTTGGCTCTTGAATTCTCTTGGTTAATGTGGTAGATAACTCTCTACAGGGGAAAGAGTAGGAGCTCGAAGGCTCTTGAAATTTAATGTAAGATGTCAGGCCATGGGATAGAGGCTTTCAATTTTATAGTTTTATAGTTTTCAAGGTCGTATTTAAGTGAAGATGAGCAGACTCCTCCCTCCCCAAAATGACACATTAAAAAGAGTTGAGAGGTATTTCAAATGGAAGTGGAACTTTTTCTGATAGTATTTTGAGCTTGTGTGCCTGCTATGAAGTGGTTTAAAATGGTTAGCACTTAACTTATACACATAGAATTCCAAGAAAGCATAATTATAATGACTTGGTAACTTTAGAATGCATTGACCTCTTAAGCCTAATTTTGCTTAGGCATATGCTGAGTTGTGTTTACTTTGGAGTGATATCAATTTCACAGTACACTTTGAATTCCTCCACTCCCCAACACAGCATGGCCAATTTGCCTAACGCTAGTTTCCTAAGACTGTGGGAGAACAATTTATCTAAATGCTCCAAGTGATAAGAACAATTATTTTTCTTCTAATTTCATCTATAATCTCCTAATATTTGGAAATATCATTATTTAGTTAATTGAATGAATTTAAATTAGAAATATTTGTATTTTGACATAAATTTGGACATTTCTACATATGTCTGTGAGTGTATATTACTTGAGTATTCTAAAACGTTCTTCAGTTTCTTGTAAACAATTTATATTTGCTTCCCTTTTCTTTTCATTCAGTTTTGATCCTAACCCTTTGCAAAGACACACGTTCTGGACAATTATCATTGGAGGGACTTTTACATGGACCACCATCTATGGTGTCAACCAGTCCCAAGTGCAGAGATATATTTCCTGTAAAAGCAGACTCCATGCTAAACTGTAAGCCAAACTGTGGTATATGAATCATTAATAACTACCATTGTTCTTTTGGGAATGTTTTGATAAGCCAACTTTAGTTCAACTTTAAGTCTTTGTATCATGAAGCTCTAAATATAAATGATCAACGAGGGACCAACTTTGGCTGGTGTGTGGTTCAGTAAGTGGTACTAGATGTTCTCAATCCAATATTTGAAAATATTTCCATAAATTATTAAGTAAGTCTCCCTCATCAAGTAAATGTCTCGAGAACTGTCCAAAGTCAGAAAATTATAAATGAGAGTTCAATGAAGGAATGATTGACTATATTGCTTTGAGCCCCACAAAACAACTTTGATCTGGCATTTATGACGAGGAAACAATATCAGATCAGAAAAGGACATGCACTTTCGGAACAGTGAAATGACACTGTGGAGAAATGTAAGCTCCTCAAAACACTGTAACAGAGTGGTTACTGGACAGTAGATGTAGTAGTATGCATTGTATTATCAACCTCAATCATGGCTTCTAATGCCCTCCAGATTGCTTTTTAGATGGCGTTGTACAAATTGTTCAGGTTCACTGAGCTTCAGATGTAAACTTGTAAATGGGTACAAGAAATACTATTACCACATGGCAAGTTTGGTAGAATCCTGTGTGGGGCACACATGTAATTGTTCATTTCCATCTATATCTATATCTATATCTATATCTATATCTATATCTATATCTAATATGCTGACCATGTTTAGCAGCTTATAATTAAACTACTTTTTAAAATAAAATGAATAAGTTATTGCTCTAGTGTCTATTAAGATCCTTATTTTATGGTTAGAGGACTTAGTGTAATATAATAGATAATATTATGAAGCCATGGATGACTGTGGATTTCAAGTAGGAAGACATATTCACTGAGAAACAGCATCTACCTGAAGGATTTATAGATACATCATTGACTGACAACAAAGAAGACAATTAGGTAGAATAAAAATCATTTTTGAGAATCAAACTATTATGTGCATTTATTTATTAAGGATAATCATGGCATGGTCTCTTGTCCTTGTAACAGTTTCCTTGGTCTTTGGGATAGAAGTTACAGCTGTTGTTTGCTGGCATCCTCTCCTTTAGGTCTCTCTATGTCAACCTTGTGGGCCTCTGGGTGATTCTCATCTGCTCCGTGTTCTGTGGACTCGCCCTGTACTCCAGATACCATGACTGTGATCCCTGGACATCTAAGAAAGTGTCAGCAGTTGACCAGGTTTGGAGTTACATCTTTCTCACACATGCACTGATGATATTACAAAGCCTGTGTGGTATTAGGAAGGAGCTTTTTTTGTTCTTGTAGAGACCCAGCAAGTGGGCACAATGCAACTAGCCACCTTTCATGTCTATAAATCACTTGGCAAAACACTTGTTGAAGACAGAGCCAGTATGAAGGCTTCTGTATCTAAAACTAAAGTGTTAAAGGACCTGGAAAATTTCAAGCCATATTTTGAATAGAAAAACTGAGAATTAGAAGTAAACATAGCTGACTGGGTTAATAGAAACTATGCATAAAACATGGTGCTGTTGACATTTGTGGATATTGTCAAAACACTTACTTCTAAACAGTCTTCCAGTTTTCATTTACTTTAAAATTTTACATTTTTTTTAACCTATTTTATTTTATGTTTTTGAGTGTTTTGCCTGTGTGTATGTCTGTGTACCACATACTTGCCTGGTGTTCCCAGAGGTCAGAGGAGGGAGACAGATTGTCTGGAACTGGAGTTACTGATGGTTGTGAGCTGCCACGTGGGTGCTGGGAACAAAATCTGGATCATCTGCAGGAACAACCAGTGCTCTGAACTTGGAGTGATCTTTTAAGCCCTCGGCTTCCAGTTTTAAATGCAGAAATAGACCGAGAGAGGAACAGAAGTTTGCATCCTGACTATGTGCTGTGAGATTCTGTGTCAAGAGTCTTGACATCCTTAATTTCTGTTCTACAGCACCACAATCCCAAATTTATAGATAACTTGATGAATCTCAGTGATGTGCTTGTTTGTTGTTGTTCTTTTATTTTTGTTTTTCCTAGATAAGATCTCACTATGTAGCCCTGGCTGTCCTGGAACTTATTACATAGACCAGGCTGATCTGCAACTCACAGAGATCCACCTGCCTCTGCCTTCAAAGTGCTGGGATTAAAGCAGTTTACTAGTAGACCAGGCTCAGTAAGGGTTTTTGATTGGCACAAGATCACATTGGTACTAAATAACATTGTGAGAGTTCATCAGGTTCTTATAATAGGCCAGATACTTTGGAATATGCTTTAGAGTTTAGTTATTTTTCACTTTTCACAATTAGACGCCTAGGCAGTGTATTACTATTTTATTTTGAAAGATTAAGGAAACCAAGGTAGAGTGAGAAATTAGGTAAGCAGCTGGGCAGTTGGAACCAGGCTTTAGACCCAGGCGCTCTGCCATTAGAACTGGAGCGTCTATAACATGCATGTACTTTCTTGTAATCTTTCAGTAAAGCTCAAACTTAGCACATCCTGACTCCAGGAGCCCAAGCTCCTGCAAAGCTACTTTCTAAAACCTGCCTGTTGTTCTGGGGCCTTGGAACAAAGACAGATAAAATTTACATTGGTGCATAAGTAACCACCCCATTATGATTGTGGGGTTAGGAAGTGAGAGGGTTATTCTATATTAATTTTTGAATTTATTTTTTGAGAATTCATGAATGTATGTTGATTTCATTTTATGTATGAGGAGTTGTATAGAATATCTCCCTTTGGGGGGAGAATATAAAATCGACTGTGTATTGATTTTGTTTAATAGCAACTAACACTTGAGTATGAATTTTGGAATTTTTCAGCTTATGCCTTATTTGGTGCTGGACATTTTGAAAAATTACCCTGGTGTTCCTGGACTTTTTGTGGCCTGTGCTTACAGTGGGACATTAAGGTATAAAACTCATTCTGTGCCAGTGTCATTCCTGTAAGGACTTAAGTTTGTTTTACTGTTATTTTGGCTAACACATGAGAAAACGACCTCTAGGAAGGAACTACTTAGTTTAGATCATGGTTTCAGAGGGTTCGATCCATGCTTACCTGGCTCCAGGCATCTTGACAAAACATTCTGATGGTTGGGAGCAGGCAGTGGAAGATCTTTTTTTTTTTTTTTTTTTTTTTCATGAGAGAGGCCAGAGCAAGATAGAACCCCCAGTGATATACCCCCAGTGATTCACTTTATCCAAGCAGGTTCTACCTCCTACATATCTACCGTTCCTCAATAGCACCACTATAGTATACTCTGCCAAGGTATTAATCCATTCATTTTGGCTTGGAAATGCCCTCAAGACAAATTCAGAGATGTATTTTACCAGTCTCCTAGACATTTCCCTATTTAATCAAGTTAACAAGACTAATCCTCACAGTATCCTTCTTTTCTTATTGGCTAGTTTAAGAGGTAAAGATGAATTCTGGTCATGGTCACAAAATGACCTAAAATAGGCAACCTCTTCCATGTATCCTCCTTTGGTTGGCTACCTATGGAATCTTTCTGCTGTCATCAGGCACTACACTTGACTAGGTCTCTGCTTTCTAACTCACCATTACATATCCAATATGGTCACAGTGGTGATGATCACTCATTGGTAGCTTTAATATTTGCTGAGTGTTAAACATGAATGCAATGTGTGTGAGGCTAGATCATGGTCACCTGCAAACAGACTCAAATCTCCCAATTGCAAGTTGAATACTGTATATCTTCTAAAGAATCTCACGCCTCACCATTGAACTTCTTTGTTGTAGTTTCTTCTTATGTTTGATGTAAGGAGTTATTATTACTAGGTATACAGTATATGCTAACAATGGTATGGGATATTAATATTGCGATATATAGTATATGTTGCTGAGGACTTACAGTAGTTATTTTTATGCACACAGAAACAATCTCTTAAAGTTGTTATGTGACAATTTGAGGAATATATTCAAATTCATTTTACAGATACCGAAGGTCACCTGGGAAGTAGAAACAAGGCTAATTAATTCTTTGTCTTTTACAAGTCTATGTGTGCTACCTGACTCATTCATGAAAGATAATTGCTGCCAGAAAGAGGGTACTATGATCATTAAAAATGAAAGAACATGGATCTATTTACATTATCTTATTATTTTGTGTGCATGGATCTTTTACCTGGTGGTGTGTGTACATCATGCCTGTAGCGTCCTCAGAGTTCAGGAGAGAGCATCAGATCACTTGAGACTCAAATTACAAATGGTTGTGAGCTACTGCAGGTGCTAGGGATCAAACCCAGTCCTTTGGAAGAGGGGCTAGTACTCTTAAACAGTGAGCCATCTCTCCAGCCCCATCTGCATCTATTTTTGAAGTGTCAGTTTGCTTTCCTCTTCATTCCTGATAAAAGTATCATTAAAATTAACATCATGAATCAGTTTTGTCCTCTCTTATAGCACAGTGTCCTCCAGCATCAATGCCTTGGCAGCAGTCACTGTGGAAGATCTCATCAAACCTCACTTCAAGTCTCTTTCAGAGAAGTCTCTGTCTTGGATTTCCCAAGGAATGAGTAAGTTTCCTTCCTCACGATTCCATTTGAGAGTAGTGTTGGTTTATCTAGCCTCACACACATTGCATTCATGTTTAACACTCAGCAAATATTAAAGCTACCATCGAGAGGTCATCACCACTGTGACCATATTGGATATGCAATGGTGTGTTAGAAAGCAGAGACCTAGTCAAGTGTAGTGCCTGATTGACACTAGAAATTGTCCTCTGAGGGATCATAAGTACCTCCTAGTTTGAATACCTATCCAGGTACGTGTGCTCACAATGCTATGGGACTGATCATATCTGCAAAGAAGGCATGGCCACTGATTCAAACATTTAAGATGACAGTAGTGGTGCACATTTATAACCCTGGCCCTCAGGAGGCTGGGGCAGAAGAAGGGACAGGAGTTGATTGGGTTAGTCTCAAAAAGAAAAAAAAAAAATCTAATCATCAGTGAACCACGAAGAGCAGTGTCCAAGGATCCTGTTTGATAATTAGTGATAATCAGAAAGAGTAATAAGACTCTCACTCTCGTTCAGGTTTGAAGAAGGGTCTTTCAATGCAGCCCACCCTGGCTTTGAACTCATGATTCTCCTGCCTCATTCTCCTGAGTGCTGAGATGACAGGTGTGTGACATCATATCTGACCTAATTTTCATTCATTTTGAAGGGTTCTATGCTATCATTATGCTGAGGCATATGTAGTCAAAGACAATAACATGGCAATTGACTTGGCTTTGCATTAATGATAGACACCAAAACCCATCATGGTAACCATTCATGTTGTATCAAAAAAAAGCAGAATTACGTTTAATCACCTGCAATACTATTTATGTTTAGATTGGGCCTTGTAATCGTCATTACAACAAGAGCCCTTTGGGGGAAAAAGGTGTGTTTATTTTGTTTGTTTGTTTTTCTTTTTTTTCTTTTTTTTTCTGTTAGAATCAGATAATTCTTAACAAAAGTGACTACTGGGACAAAGAAGTCAGTGCCAACAGCAGAAGGAGCTAACTGATTCCATGATAGGAAATTTCTCATGTGTTGTTTTTCTTTTTTCTTTCTTTCCTTTTTTTTCCATTTTGAGTACCAGAAATTATATTGGTTGATAACAGTTAATTTCTTTTCTAATTTTTTAAATGCTAATGAGAGTACTATTTCTTAATTTTAAAAGCAACACATGTATTTAAGAACCTATCAAAGGCAGTGACTGTGAAAAGAAAAAACTCCACCATTTACCAACCAAGGGGGGTGTTGCATAAAGCAGTTAGGAGAAAAGAGCAAGCCTGAAGGTGGAATATGATAAGCATCTAGGTGACAGGAAAGGCTTGGGGATACTGATGAGAGCTCATGAGAACTCATGAGAGGACCTGAGAACCAAGCCTCCAGTTGGTGTGGTTTACCCATTTGGTGTGTTTGTCCCAGAACAAACAAACAGGGAAAGTCAGAAGGCTCCAGTTCTGGGGTTTATTATCCCCTCCCCATACCTCCCTTTATAGACTAATGTTCATAGAGGATTAAATGTAAAACACAATGCTGCTAAGCCTTAAAACCCCTGTAGGTAATTCCAGGGATTCTTTTCTTATGTAATCTACTATTGTGACTAATCCCAGGCCAGGTATAAGGGCTTTGTTTATCTTCCTTGCACCCTGTTGGTCTCCTAGGAAAATGCCTCTTTCCTTGTCTTGCTGACTTGAATGGGGTGTTGTTCTCACTTCAATGGTATTATCCACTCAAAGGTGCAGTGCTCCTTTTATTGAGGGCCATAATCCCCTAGGTCTGTATTTGCACACTGCCTTTTGTGTTGTCATGTAGGTGTGCTGTATGGAGCTTTGTGCATTGGAATGGCTGCTGTGGCATCACTGATGGGAGCCTTGTTACAGGTGAGAGCCAACTCTGAAGACTGATGGCATAACCGTGAAATTATTGTTTAAATGTTCATGTGACCACATTCACACTTTCTATATATCTACACTTGGACATATCAAGGAACAAAGATGACCAAGTTTTTTTTATGATTACAAATACATTTCCTTCTTATACCTGTGTATGTGTGTCTGCCTGTCTGTATATGTACCATGTGCAGGCCAGTGCCCACAGAGTCCGGAGGGCATCAGAAGCTCTGGAGCTGGTATAAGAAGCAGTTTTGTTAGGTGTTCGATGTGAGTGCTGGCTACTGAAACTAGATCCTCTGTAAGGGTAATAGATATTCTTAACTGCTGAGCCATCTTTCCAGACCCTTATTTTCAGTATTTGAAAAAGTTTAGGTTGAGATAATTTTATATATATAATTTACTCCATCGCAGTATCTTACAGAAACATCTCTAGATGGTAACATCTTGACAGGACACTGTCACAGCCGGGGTATTGGGTTGAAGCAATGAGAGTACAGAATGGTCTGCTCACCACCAGGGTTCCACTTGCTGTCTTTCACAGCCTCACCTACAACTCTGTCTTCCTTCCCCCACTGGCCTCTCCAGAATCTCAAATTGACTTTGTTCTTATAATTCTTTCCTGATAACGATGCTATATAAAGGAAACCAGTAATGATGGCTCAGATGGCTGAGCCTGACGGCTGGGTTAGTCCCCCACATGGTGGAAGGAGAGGCCTGCCTCTTGGAAGTTTTCCTCAGATTTCCACTCAGGAAACACACATGCATGCATGCACACATGCACACACGCACACATGCACACACACACACACATGCACAACACACTCATGCGCACTTCCACACACATGTACACACACATGCATGCATGCACACATGCACACACGCACACATGCACACGCACACATGCACACACACACACTCATGCACACTTCCACACACACATACACACACATGTACACACACATGCATACATACACACTTTCTCACACATATATGGACATGCACACACACATGTTGTGCACACATATATACACATGCACACTTTCACACACACTAAATAAAAAATGTAATAACTATTTTTATTTATTTTGTTTTATTTTATTTATTTTTTTTTTTTGCAAAAAGTATTCCTGTATAAAGGTTCTGGGGCAATGGTTCAGGAGGCAACACACTTACTGTGCAAGCATGAGGACTTGAGTTTAGGTCCCTAGCACCCACATAAAAAAGCTAGGGGTGTCTGTAACCCAGACCTGGGTGGGGGGCAGATCCAGGCTGCTTGCTGCCCACCTAGTCTAGTTGGACTGGTAAGCTCCAACTTCCATGAGAGACACTGTCTCAAAAATCAGGTGGAGACCATTTAAAAAAAAAATCTAGTGTTTACTTCTGGCCTTCAAATGTACCCTCACTCACATGTGCGCGCGCACGTGTGTGTGTGTGTGTGTGTGTGTGTGTGTGTGTGTGTGTGCACAGACATACATGCACATAAAACAATGTTTTATAAATGAGATCCATTAGTAAGAAACATTTTAGGTCTTCTTGGTTCTTGCTTCTGAGAGTGAATTTGGACTGAAACCTCACCTTTTCCTATTATGAGGTGAAATTTTAGACCTCACACTTTCTGTTTTAGATGCTTTCTCTGACACGGTGACAGAGGAACCCTGCATTTTCACCACCACTTTGAGTTTAAGGTCTAGTCAACACCAGAGTAGCCCATTGTCATGTTGGGGATAGATAAGCAATATGCTATGTGACATGTGATGACAGTAAGGTTAATGGCAGCTCTAGACTGACTCAAGGGCCTTACAAGGTTGAGCCCATGTATCAGTTAGTACTGTCATGCAGCCTGGCCCTAGGAATTTCTAAATCATGGCCCTCAGGGCTTCTAAGAGACAAAGCCATTTTAGCACACATGAAAATTCTTCTGAACCTTGGAACAAAGTTTGCCCATACCAGGCAAATTCTTCTATGGGAGAAATAGCTGGTAACTGACTCAGTCTGAATGTAGGTGTAAAGGAAGACTACCTCAAATTCTAAGAGTGGAGTCTAGATGGAGACTCTTCTAGTCAGTTGATCATCTGTCACTGATGGTACCTGATTCATGACACTGGCATGCTCCCCCTACCGATGGGGTATAGCTCTGCCAGAATCAACTGCTCAAGGTGCAGCAAAGATTCATCTTTGATGCAAATTGAACATAAGGTAAGAAGTTGTCCCTGAGGAAGTTAGTTGCTAAGACCTGCCCAAATCCTCAAATAAGACAGTGAAAATTAGGTGGCACAAGTAAGTGATCAAGATCATTTTGACATTCATTTCTTTATAATTTTATAGAAAGTCTTCAATTTGTTAATAAAGAATTTTCTGGTCTTCCTCCTCCTCCTCCTCCTCCTCCTCCTCCTCCTCCTCCTCCTCCTCTTCTTCTTCTTCTTCTTCTTCTTCTTCTGCCAAGTATATTTTTTCTTTTAAATTTTTTTCCAACAGAATAACTTTTACTCAGTTTGGTTTGACATTTTCATTCTGATTAACCCTTGTAACCATGAATCTTTATTACTGTTTGGTCTTCCTTACACATCTCCCCTCCCACATTCACTCTTAGTTAATTAGTTAGTTAGTTAGTTAGTTAGTTAGTTAGTTAGTTAGTTATTTGATATTGGGTTTAACTAGAGTCATCGGTGTGACCATGGGTCTGGAACAATGTGCTGAGGCTGGTGGACTCCTCAGTATGTACACAACTACGACAATGACTGTCCCTCCTCCAGAACCCATCAGTGGCTAGTAATTCAGCAAGAAGGGTTAAGCTTGTCCCAGCTCTGTGACTTGCTGACAAGCCCATTGACATGCACTTCTATGAGAAATTGTGGAAGCAGTAGTCTGGAATTCCCTCCTACCAAAAGGTTTGAGTAAATGGCAAACACATCATGGTCTGTCTCTTTTAAAGTCTGTTTCTGCTTCCCCTATGTACTTTGAGTTTCTGTTGTAGCAATTGCTACCAGGAAAAACATCCTAAAATTGTTAATGCCAATCTGATCTGACCACTAGTAAAGGAGAATAGTACTGATGTCATGGGAGTGCCTTGCAGCTAGAGTTCTTACAGCAGAAACTACTCTCCAGGCCTCTGAATAGCCCCTATCTATGAAGTGATGCACATTCTGAGCATCTGCTATAAGGACAGACAATCTCCATTAGAAGTTATGCTGAAGGGCACTCCCAAGTTGGCTTTGCCTTGAGGCAGACATACCCATCCACTCATCAATTTAGGCAGCTAAATATCAACTTTTCCACATACAGGGAGATGAATTCACTAATATTCCTATCCTACACCCAGGAGAGCTCCAGAGAGTAACTCATCAGCCTTGACTGTTCTGCCAAGACTTTTATTAGTATATTTCACAGTAGTCTTCTGGACCATTTCAGTCTTTCTTTTACATTTTGTGCTGCCTGAAGGTACAGTATGAGACGGCCGAGACCCAAACTTTGCTAGATCACATGACATCTAAGTTCCAGTTTTGTATTTTTGATGTCATCTCCAGCACACATGCTGCCACCAGACTTTGCTGCTTAGTCTTGAGTCCTGTTGGTACCCCTGTGCTGTTCCACATGTCATTAGTTGGGGGACTTGATGTTTTTATCTACTTGTGCTTTCTCAGACTACTCACTGGTACTTGGAGTTGATGGCACTGATAGCTTCTACTAGGGATCATTTTGACCCCCACTGAACAGCTAACACTTCATCCACTGAGTGTGCCTCCATAGGTTTTCCACAATCCATCTGGTCATTGCAACCAGGTCCTGATCAGGATAAGAACCACTCTTCTCTCACTGCTGGTGAGTCTGCCCTCCATCCATAGCTGAAGTCCACTCTTTTCTATTTTCCCTAATTGTTCAGCTGGACATTAAATACTCTAAACTCTCTGATGATGAATCAGTTAAATTCCCATCAGGTTGTTCTAAAGAGTGCTCTTTGCCCATCAACAGAAATTTGTTTGACATTTGATATTCAAGTTCAGGTAACTTGATAGTTACTGATTCTCAAGAGGTTAAGTATAAACTTTTATCATGTCTACAAGATAAATAATAGCCATAGGCCTATCCAAGTGACTATTGCTGTGAGTCACTTAGTCCTATGATAAAGCCTAATCATGGGGAATTCCAGCCTTCCACAGATTTCCAGGAAGCAGGCCATCTCAGCAGATGTGACTTTCAGAAACTGCATCCAAATGTACTCTTACCAAATAAATTCTCTTTATGAAAGAAGAATTCAGCAACTATTCTGGACTGAATACAGGTATAAAATTGTCCAAAGCTTGAGGATGGCCCCTTGATAGGAATTCTTATGATCATTTGTTCAGTGACACTGACATCAACCTGCTATCAGTCTTGTAAGAGGGCAGCCAGAATGAGCTACCTGCTTGTGATGATGTATAAGGTGTATCCTTTATGAACAGTAATCTGGAGGAGAAGGTTTTTGGTTTATTTTTGAGGGAGTTGGTTAATTTCAAAATCCAACATCCCCAAACATGCATAGTGATTTCTTCTGATACCATGGTGAAGTAGCTCCCTTATTTCTGTGCCTTAGTGACAGCTTGTTTTCTACTCCTATGACACTTCCCAGCATGGAGGAACCTCAGTACAGGTAGTAGTATGCAGTCTCAGCTTCTCATTAATCTTTGCTGGTATGGGTGTGTGAACGTGTTTTCCTTGTCATCTAAGTATGACTCGTGACTCCTATTATGACTGGCTTCTTTTTCTTTATCAACTCTGGACCAGAAGGTAAAACCATCTTAACTTCAAGCCTATTCCTGCCCCCAACTCTGCAGTGTCACTATGTAAGGCGTTTTCTAACAGAGCCTTTTGGAGGCATCTTCCTTATGTCTATAATCTTGGCTCCCGGATCATGTGGTCGTGGCATCATGACCACATGATATCTTTTTACACCTCACAGTGAAGTCTGTCTCACATTCCGTGACTCTGCTGAGAACAAAATCCCCATCACATCTGAGTCCACATCCTTCTCACATGCGAGTTCTCTTTCTTAGTGTCCACCCATTCTTCACTCCACAGTGTAGACATCTGAAAGAATTCATTCGGATCCTCTAACACGTCTAACACTTCCTTGGTTTACTGTCTGATTCATTCATTCTGTTTTGCTTGGCCTCTTGGTGGACAAGTCTCTATGTCTCTGCTCTTTCATGGTCTTAGTTATTCTTTTTGAATTTTAATGAACCTATAGAGTTGTACAACATTTATGGGGCATAAAATGTTTGAATACATGTGTGTATTTCAGTACGTTTAAATGTGGTTAAGTATATGTCTCCTCAAGTGTTTATGATTTTTTTTTTTTTTTTGATTTTTCGAGACAGTTTCTCTGTGTAGCCTTAGCTGTCCTGGAACTCACTCTGTAGACCAGGCTGGCCTCAAACTCAGAAATCTACCTGTCTCTGCCTCCCAAGTGCTGGGATTAAAGGTGAACGCCACCACTGCCCGACTTATTTATGATTTTGTAGTGATGAAACATTCAAAATCTCTCATGGTAGCTTTGTTGAGACATGCAGCCCATTATCACTCTCTATCTTCACAGTCCTGAGCATCATACCATCATATTAATTATAAAGTTATAGCTTAGTACCCATGGAACAACTGTTCTCTTTTAGCCCACCCAATCTTCAAAACTAGACATTAGATTACTGAGGTTATTAGGTTATTAAGAACATATGTATCTTTGAACATTATTTGCATTCCCTCATGATTCATATTTGCAAACATTTTTCAGTCTCCTGGCTTCCATATCTCCATATCAAAGAAAAGTGTCAGTCATCCAAATAAACTTTAAATCTTTCTGTACACCATTGGATCAATTATTTTAAATCTAGTTCTTTTCAATCTAACTACACCCATATCATAGATCAGATCAGATCAGAATTGCTCATGATTTTTATCATTATATATAGCCATTTTGCAGTTCTTATCCACAGTCTTGTTTGGAGGAATATTTGGAGACCACCAAAGCATAAAAGAGTGTTGTGATGTATTGGAAAAAGGCTGAAAATGGGTGTCATCAATTATGCATTCATAGCAGTGCCCCAATGGTTTCATGACTCTTTGTCTTCTTTGCATCATGATGCTTGTTTTTGGTGTGTATATGTGTGTGTTTGTGTTTGTTTGTTTGTGTGTGTGTGTGTGTATGTATGTACATATATGTTGAGGAGGGGATCTCATACATACATATGCATAAACCAGAGGCCAACATTGGATGTCTTCCTCAATTGCTCCCTACCTTGTATTTTGAGACAGGATTTCTTGCTGAATCTGGAATTTACTAATTCAGATAGATTAGCTGACCAGAAACCTTATGAATCCTCTTTTCTCTATCTCCTTAACACCTAGACTAAGGGCATGAACTGCCATATCTAGCTTTTGTGACTGTGTGTAGCAAATTTAGGTGCTTGTGAAGCAAGCATTTTAGAGACTGAGCCATCATTTCAGCCCTATTTGTTGTCTTTAAAATTGTTTTTAAGTTGTGTATATGTGGGTGTCTGGGAGAATGTGTGCAGGTATCTGTGGAGGGTAGGAGAGGAGATGTGATCTCTTAGAGCAGGAGTTAGAGGCAGTTGTGAGCTACTTGATGTGGGTCCTGGGAACTGAATTCAGTCTACCACAAGAAAATTACGCACTCTTAACCACGGAGCCATTTTCCCAGCCTTTTGTTGCCTATTTGAGGGTACCTGAAAGGACAGACAAGCCAAGTACGGTGGTGTACACCTTTAATCTCAGCACTTGGGAGGTAGCAGCAGGAGGATCCCTGTGAGTTCAAGGCTAGCTTTGTCTGTATAGTGAGTTCCAGGACAGCCAGGACTACATGGTGATATTAAGCCTGTCTCAGAACAAACAAACAAAACCAACCAACCAAACAAGTAAACCAAAGAAACAGAAGCCACTTGAGATAGAGAAGCAGAGATTTTCAGGTGTTGACGATATCCTTCAATGACAAGACTATAATGAGTAAAATTTTGTGATTTTTTTTTTTCTGAATACTTTAATACCAACTGCTGAAATTGCTTGAAACATTATGTTTGGGTTTGAGAGTTCTAACTGTTGACTTTCTGTTATTTTGTAGGCAGCACTCAGCATATTTGGCATGGTTGGTGGGCCACTTCTGGGCTTGTTTTCTTTGGGCATCTTGGTCCCCTTCGCCAACCCTGTGGTAAGTATAGCTAGTGGATATATCTAAAGGTTACCTTTCCAACTACATCTTTCTTTTCGGCACTAAAGCCATGGTTACTTTGAGATCTGTCATCAGTGACTTGTCTTGGTGATTTAACTAGCTCATTTTGACTTTGACAGCGTGTACAGTGAAGAACCTGGCATTGAAGAAGCTAATGGAAACCATCAAAGCCATGCAGTGCAATTTAAATACAGTATAAATAGGCCAGCATCTTTTGTACATTTAAGTTCTTGTTCCTTTTAAATTAACTATCTAGGCTTTAAGGAAGGAGATCAATAGGTTCTGATGGTTTTAAAGACTATGGTGTAGTCAGAATACAGCAGAGAGAAAGAATTATATCTTAATTACCATGACCACAAAGATTATTCTTCTGGTGCTTCAAGATATAGCTCCTGTACATCATTCTAGCCCTGAGCAGGTGAGGGTGAATATAATTGGGGATATTATTTGGAAAGAAGTGATATTGCTCCTATTATACCTAAACGTGTGTGTGTGTGTGTGTGTGTGTGTAAATACAAAATTGTGTCTGGAATAAATGAAATTCAAACAATTTCTCTGAAAATCAATAGGAAGTCCTTTTCTATTATAGGATGAAGTTTTGGAAAGACCTAGAATGTATGAGAGTGAATGTCAGACATTTTTAGCATAACCATTGGTTACATAAAGAGGGAATGAAGTTAATGGGTCTCTGGGACTCTGGGCAGAGACACCAGGGATCTATCATAACCTCAACAAGAGGCAGAACTACTGTAAAGCATGAAAGTCAGATAGGGAGCTGCCCAGTTTGGCTTTGACCATATTGATCCTGACTTTCTCACATTGAATCTACCTCAAAGAGAATGACATTGTGTTTCTTCTAAAAGCTCTCTTGTTTCTCAGGGAGCACTCGCTGGTCTGTTGGCTGGATTTGCTGTTTCTTTATGGGTAGGAATTGGAGCCCAGCTTTATCCTCCACTTCCTGAAAGAACCTTACCATTGCCCCTTGAAACCTACGGATGTAACAGCACACACAATGTGTCGGACTGGATGTCAACTACAGAAACGCCATTTTCTACTAGTGCCTTTCAAATACACGATGTGGAAAGGTATGAACTTTGATGTTGTGTCTTTAAAACTTGGGTCACAAATGGGGGTCTCCAGTTGTTTTTGTTTTCTCTCTTTCTTCCTTCCTTCCTTCCTTCCTTCCTTTCTTTCTTTCTTCCTTTCTCTCTCTCTCTCTCTCTCTCTCTCTCTCTCTCTCTCTCTCTCTC
>JADRCH010000033.1:5723379-5873438 GCA_019843965.1 Rhynchomys soricoides
TCTCTCTCTCTCTCTCTCTCTCTCTCTCTCTCTCTCTCTCTCTCTCATCTTGCTTATGACACTGCTTCTTCCTAACCCTGAATTGAGTAGACCCTCTGGCCTTCTCACTGTGCTATTTTATATTATTTCTACAGTATAAGGATAGCAAGTGACACAGTTGAAGTTGTAGTGAGACATCCTGTAGCTGCCTAGACAGGGTTTCAAGCTGTCTAGATTGAGTTTGAATTCTTTAACTTCTTAACAGTTGATGAGTATATCTTGGTAATTCAGCCTTAGTTCTTTTATGATTAATGAAGTTGACCACCCTTTAGTGTGTTTATTGCACATTCAGATATTTACTTTTGTCACCTGCCTCTTTAAGACTGTCCCAATTTTCAACAGACTCTCTGTCTTTTTCTTGTTTATTTGGGAGTTTGTGGCTCAAAATATGTTTTAAAGATTCTCTTTTTTCTCTATCAATGGGTTTTATTTTTACTTTTCGCTAATTTTCTTTTTTTAAGAAATCACAACTTATCTTTTCTTATATAATTAGTCCTTTGTAGTCTTATTGAAGAAATCATTGCCTACTTTGAATTCACAAAGACTGACTATTTATTTATTTATTTATTTATTTATTTATTTATTTATTTATTGTTTCTCAGGGTTTCTTTGTGTAGTCCTGGCTGTCCTGGAACATGCTATGTAGACCAGGCTGGTCTTGAACTTAGAGATCTATCTGCTTCTGCCTCCCCAGTTCTGGGATTAAAGGTGTATGTCACCATGTCCAGCTATTCCTTTAATTTTTAAATAGAAAGTTTTTTCTTAACTACATACATTTAAGAAATGTAGTCCATTTGGGGCTGAAGTAAATGATGTGATCAAGATTAATTTTTCCCCATGTAGAATTTCAATAAGTCAATTTCTCTTCTTGAAAAGACAGCCCTTCCCTTGTCCATCAAGATTTACTGGTAACTAAACTAATGTAAATCAAATGGCAGCTTCCTGGGGATCTGCTCCTTGATTCACTGTTTTATGCTATGTTTTCTGTCTTTGCTCAATACCATACTATCTTAACTTCATTAATTCATCTCAGCATGTTTCCCTTCTTCCTGGGATTTTGGCTTCTGAATTTCTCAGTACTTCCATCTTGCTGGTGCCTTAAAGACCTGTTTCTCCACATTGTTCTTAGCAGGGTGGTTGATCCTAACTAAGTGCTTTATTGAAGCTGAGAGTAACATTGTTGAGTGATGTCACATCTTCCCACAGGTCTTCTCTAATCACACATCTCAGTGTAGACCTCCCTTCTCTTCCCTGTTCATGTCATATAGCATTGCTCCATTTTTTTTTCTTACAGGACTTTCTATCACATTTTATAAAATAGCTTACTGGATTTCTTTTTCACTGGATATAAACTTTATGTGGACAGCAGGTATTTTCTACCTTACTTATGGCTGACTTCCAAGTTAAGAACAATATTGGGACCATAATGAAGAGTTGAATAAACACAGACATTTAATAATTTATTATGTACATGTGTATTGTCAGCTTTGGGTTACAAAGTATCAACATGATCAAGCAAAATGATTTTGGCTCATGGTTTTAAGGATTTCAGGCCATGATGACTCAACACTGGTACTTTTGAGTTTCTGTGGCATACCATATCATGCTAACAGCATGGGTTGGAGGGGGTTGTTTCATCTCATGGAGCTGGGGGTGGGACAGAGAGAAGGAGGAGGGGCTAAGCATCCAATGTCCCCTTTGAGTGAGACCTGCAGTGACCTATCTTCTTTCTTTCTTTCTTTTTTAATTTTTTTAAAATTTTATTTATTTTTTTAATTTTATTTTTTTGATATTTTATTTACATTTCAAATGTTTCCCCCTTTCCAGATCTCCCCCTTGGAACCTCCCTATTCCCCCCGCCCCCCCCCCGCCTCTATGGGGGTATTCCCCCACCCACCCACCTTCCCTCCTTGGCATTCTTCTATACTGGGGGATCTAACACCCTCAGGCCCAAGGGCCTATCCTCCCCCTGATGGCTAACAAGACCCTCCTCTGCCACATATGTGGCCAGCACCATGGGTCCCTCCATGTGTATTCTTTTGTTGGTGATCCAGTCTCCAGGAGCATTGAGGGGTCAGGCCAGTTGCTACTGTTGCTCCCTCCCTGGGGCTGCAAACTCCCTCAGCTCCTTCAGTCCCTTCTCCAGCTCCTCCATCTGAGACCTCATACTCAGTCCTACAGGTGACTCTTGGGTATTCCGAACTTTTGGGCTAATAACCACTTATCAGTGAGTACATACCATGTTCATTCCTTTGCGACTGCGTTACCTTGCTCAGGATGATATTTTCAAGTTCCATCCATTTGCCTGCGAATTTCATGAAATCATTGTTTTTAATTGCTGAGTAGTATTCCACTGTGTAAATGTACCACATTTTCTGTATCCATTCCTCTGTTGGGGGACGTCTGGGTTGTTTCCAGCTTCTGGCTATTATAAATATGGCTGCTATGAACATAGTGGAAAATGTGTCTTTTTTACATGTTGGAGCATCTTCTGGGTATATGCTCAGGAGTGGAATAGCTGGTCCTACCTTCTTTCTACTAAGTTTTATCTCCCAAGAGTTTATGTAGCCAATAGTTTGGGATGAAGACCAAGCCCTCAACACAGGAGCCTTAGGGTGCACTTATTCAAACTACATTACCTTGCCAACCAAAGAGGCCAGTAAGGCAAGCTGGGTGTGAGAACATTTTATTTGTGATAAAGTGAAAATAACCACTCAAAAAGCAGCACAAACCTAGCTATTTGGAATAAGTCCTCCTAAAATGGCATTTGAAGGATCCGGAATTTAATAGATTATAGAAAGAAAGTAAGAAGGCATTCATGGAAAATTATCACAGTTGCATTGGTCACTGGTCTACAAGGACAGGGATAGCACAGGGTATTGATTTTATTATGCATTGGTTATGTTTACCTTCCAGGAAAGAATTATGAAAAATTAAAAAGGATTTACCGGGGCTATGCGTTATCTTTGTGTTTTCAGGAACTCCAGAGAAACCTGCCTATGCCAGGCTGCAGTGCACTAGGTGACTGCAACCTCATGCCCTGTTTCTCCTGAGCCAAAGAATTATGGTACTTTAAAGTCTTTTCTCATATGTATTGTCGAAGTGAAGCCATATTTTCAATTCCTAATTCAATAGTTAGATATCAGCATCATTGATTATTACATTAAAAATGGTTTAATATTGCATTTTTACTTTCAGGATCATTGGTACACACACGTCTTCTTGCCAGGAACATGGTGAATTATTGCAGTTATATTTTTGGTATCTTTCAGGAATCCACTGATGGACAATTGGTATTCATTATCATATCTGTACTTCAGTACTGTTGGAACGCTAACGACATTGCTCGTGGGGATACTTATCAGTTTATCAACGGGTAATTATCTTAATATTTTTCTGTTCATTTCTAGAAACACAGAGTTTCCTATGTATGATTTGTAGCTATTTATGGTACTTTACTATGATCCTATTAATGATCTAAATTATTAGTTTTTTCAAAAATTTTACTCATGGAGTATTTAAGAGCCTAAAATTAAGTCAAAAGACCCATCGCTACTGCAATCTTGATTCTGCCATTTAATAGCTACCTGGATCCAGGCCAGGTACATAACCACTCTTATGCATTGTTATGTGTAAACTGAGGATGATGAAGACAGGTTTCTCTAAGCTAAAACTCAGCTGTATGAGAACACTTACTTACATAATGACTGGTTAGAGAGGGCGAGTGTGTGCATATCATGACATCATTATGCTAGGATCTTTTCATTGTCCAATACGGACTCTTTGTAAATTTTAAAAACATACACACATGTGGAAGATAATAACTAATATTTCTGTGTGAACATATAAGAAAGCCTTTGAGAATGTTCATGAAGAGTAAATAGAGATTTAATAGTCAGTCAATAACACACAGAGTGTAACTTGTTACCTGGAATGGTGGTTTTGTCCTGAGATTTTATTTTGTTCTCATTGTGGGCATTCTTTTGGCTCCCTTCCTGGGTTGGGGTCCCCATTAAAGGGTGGGGTGGTGAAAAAAGAAGAACCCACAAAGTAGCAAAGACCAGCTACCGTCTATATCCCACAATTTCTCATATACGTTTATGCTTCTAGTTTATTTTTTAAGTCACTAATATTTTTATATGTATGAGTGTTTTACCTGCATATAGGTAGTTGCACTGCACGTTTGCCTGCTGCCCACAGAGGCTGGAAAGAGGTGCCGTATCCCTCCTTACCTGCAATTCTGAGCCACCATGTGGGTGCTGGGAACCAAATCCAGGGTCTTTGCAATGGCAATAGTGCTTTTAACGGCTGAGCCATCTCTCCCTACCCCTTTGTTCATTCCTTTAATTGAGTGAATTCATCTTATATAGCACACCCTTGAAAAGGACTGAGAAGAGACGTTTTGGAAAATTTATATGTCCAAAAAAATATACTCATGCATGACTGATAATTTGAGTATAAGTTCTATGTTAAGACATTTTAATCTCAATTTTCTTCTCTCAAGTTGCTATTGAAGGTGTGGGCTCCCTGCCGACAATTCCAATGGTACATTTGTCAATGGCTACCTTACCCTACGACCATTTAACTCTGAAGCCTCATGTCTCTCTATTTCAGGGCATTTCTACCCTTTTGTAATTTCTTGCTCTTTTCTGTTGTATCTTTCTGGAAACTTCTATTAGTCACATGTGTGCATCTGGGAAGATTCCTTCCATTTTCTTTTCTTTTCCACTTTCCATTGTTGTCTCTGAGGTCTAATCCATGACCATTTTCCCCAATTATTGTTCCAATAATTCTCAAAGGAGCCTTTGATCCAGTTTGTGAAGGGACAGTAGGGGAGGAGGGCAGGGAGACTCTTGCAATATCCAGGTGAGAGATCACAGTGGCTGGGATTGGGGGTTGGCAAATGTGCTGGGTTCCTAATCCCCAAGACTTCCTCTCACATGCCTATCCATACCAGTGGAAAGCTGCATTATCTTATCAGTTAGTCAGCTGTCCCCACGATTTGTCCCAACATACAGCGTTGCTGTTCAGTTTACACTATACACAGCTAGCAGAAGCCTCTTTGTGGAACCTGCTTACAACTGGGGATTTTTGGCACCCAGGCAATGCTACTTGCAACCTTGTTGCCTGTAATGTTTGAACTCACTTTCCAAAAGGATTGTGTTTTTCTCATTAAAAAACAAAAACAAAAACAAAAACAAAAACCACAGTAGCTTCATTGTTTAATCTATTTTGAGAGATTCAATTCCTTTTCACAAATTACCCACTGGTTCATATCTGAAATACACCTGTACTATCCCCTTGTATTGTATTTTTTATCTTTGGCTCTTACACACACACACACACACACACACACACACACACACATTCATGTGTGTGTGCTCTCCCTTTTAAAGAAACTGGGGTATCCGGATGTTCCCTATGGAAGTTCCTTTTTTTCCCTTAACTTCGTTGATTTTGTTAATTTCATGTAGTTATGTCCAGGAGTTATAAAAACACATTCCTTTTGTTAATTTTACTAATGAGCCATTTCTCCACCACAACAACTGTGAGAATCTTGAAATAGATCTAGAAACATACACTTCTGATGTTCCTTACAACAAGCTGTAAGCTACAAGAAATCTATAGGAACCCAGAAGGACACCCGTGACGAGCATTTCAGCTCCATTTGACTCTGTACTGAGTGCTTGTTTCTGTCTCTGTGAAACTAGAGCAGGTGCTGTGGCAATTCCTAAACATTAGCAGGTATAAAAATCACCTTGGAAGACAGGCATAGTGGCACATGCTTTTAATCTTTGTACTCGGGAGGCAGAGGTATGTGATTTCTGTGAGGTCGAGGCCAGCCTGGTCTCCAAAGTGAGTTTTAGTAGAGCCAGGGCTCTGTCACACAGAGAAAACCCGTCTCAGAAAAACATAAACAAAAAAACCAACCAACCAAAGAAATCTGGCAGTCTTGGAAACCTGGCAAAATCAAGAGTTCTGTGGCCCGGCAGTTCCAGGTCAGTCCAAGCTGCAGTGAAGAGATCTGTGTTTTAAGCGCATCTCCTCAAAGATGTAGACAGCGGTGGTTTGAGGACCATACACTTGGTTCCCAAAAGCATCTTAGTTGGTCCACCAAGACAAAATCAAACAAACACAGAAAGAAAGAAAAAGAAAAATGAAAGGCAGGCAGGCAGGCAGGCAGACAGGCAGACAGGAAAGCAAAATCAAATAAGAGGATCCGTTGGTAAAACACGACCTTAGAGAGGAGGAGTTGTACAGAACGTCTGTGAGCACGCAGAGTTCCGCTTGCTTAACTCATCATTTCTCCATGCCTGTAACTATTCATAGAGGCCAAAAGCCAGGGAAAGTAGGTTCACTGGCAGAGGTGGAGTGGCGGAGGGGCGGAGGGGCGGAGAGACAGAGAGACAGAAAGAGGGGCAGAGGTGGATGGGGTAGGAATAGAGGCAAGAGGGGTAGGGGCAGAGGCAGAGGGAAGAGGCAGAGGCAGAGGCAGAGGCAGAGGCAGAGGCAGACAATTTGTCACTTTATGGGTAGGTCGTGAGGGTTTTTTTTTTTTTTTTTTTAAATCATTTTTGGGACAGACAATTCTTTATCCAGGTGGCACCAGAGAAAGCAGTCGGGTTAGGATTTAGAGCTATTATCTCTCTGTATCTATTTATCTATGTAGATATCACAATGTTTACATATATCAGTTAGAAGCTGTGGGGTCCAAGATCTAGGAGAGGGGGGTGGTAGCTGGATCTTCAGGACTACTTTCAAGGTATTCTTTGCATTTTATGAGTGTATAAAGCTGAATGTTCATAAGCCAAATGCCTGTGTGATGGGGGTGGGGTCACTTTGTAGTTATAAGATGTCTGTCTAACAATGTAAATAATGTATCTGTTTTTCAGGAGGAAGAAAACAGAACTTAGACCCCCAATTCTTACTAACCAAAAAGGACTTTTTATCCAATTTTGATGCTTTTAAGAAAGTAAGTTAGGTTTTGTTTATCCTTAAATTAGGGAAATGGGTTTTTAACAGAGCAATAATTAGTATCTAGCTCCTTTCTTAGATAGGCACACAGAGGGGATATTTCCATATCTGTATCTGTATGTGTATATGTGTACCTGTAGATACAAGTATACAGTTAATAGATAAGAACTATTTAAGAGAATATATGGACATAGATAGTTAATAACTTCTTCACACACATGGACATTCATATACCATCCTAGTTCTGACGCCTTATGTAGGTTGGATTTCACTCTCCCTTAGTAGATTATCAAGTTGATTTAGAGAAATAAAAACAGTAGGTATCAATTATCTGTCATTGAACAAATAAAGTTTCTTTTTAAAAAATTCCCATGTTACCCTTTTTCTTTCAGAAGAATCATGTTCTAAACTATAAATTGCATCCTATGGAAGTTGGTGGAACTGATAACCCTGCCTTCAACCATGTTGAACTCAACTTCACAGAGCACAGTGGCAAGATCAATGGGACTCGCTTGTGAAGCATCTCCAGGGCTAGATGCTATTGTGTAATGTCTGTTTTTTTAAAAACATGTTTTAGGAGAGTTGGATCAGATCAGGTTTTTCCTATCATGACTGTTTTGGAAGATATATTCTGTTCAAGCTAAATCTCAATTTGGTTTACTTTCTACACTGATTTATTGATGCTACCCTGGAGGTCAGAGTTTCAACATGAGCTCTGGTTGTGAATGTTATGACTACATACATGTGTGAAAGGCAAATACAGACATACACACATGGTACTTGATAATCAAAGGCTTATTCTTACATTTTGGCATTATTGAAAATATTTTACAGGCCTTTGGATGCTAGTATGTATGTTCTGGAATTTTTACTAGAATCATAAATCTTGTAAAGAGATTTCTTTCCTCCCCCTACATATTTTGTTTCTAGGCAGCAGGGACATGAGGTGGAGTAGAGCATTTCTGGGGACTTCTGGATCAGCCCATGCTATAACCTTGCCACTGAGTCTGCATCTGAGTGGGTAAATACCAGCATCCCACCTAGGAGACATTAGGGACCCAATGATCAAGTTCATCTTTAATACATTCTTGTGCCTGTTTTTCCCCCTGAGATTCCTTACCATTGGCCAAGCACAGTGCTTGTCATAGACTATAGACTATTGACTGTAGACTCTAATTCCCAATTTCTGTTCTATTAACCTTTGCTTTTGTAGGGCACATTGCCTGTACTTAACTGTTTCAGCTTCTTGCTTGTTGCCATGGGCTTAGATATGTCTTGAGACACCCAATATAAATCATGTCACCACTGTCCTTCAGTCCCCAGGTCCCAACCTGTACTAACACATGCTTCTTGTGTATAGGGTAACCCAAGAACATTATATATTTGAAAGTGGTGAAGTCCCATGGAGTCACATAATTGCTTTTATTTAGTGCTGTTAAGTCGAATTACTAATTCATATAGTTAAAGAACTAAATTTTGTAGGGAAATACTATTTTTTTTCTCACCTGTTCCAGATTACTAAATACATACTTTGTTCTATTTTCTAAGATTTCAAGCAGTAGCTTCAAAGTTCTTAGCCATTTCTTTGGCTATGTTCATAGCTACAACTTGTGTTATAGAGTTTCATCAATAACTTATTTTCTATAATACCCACATTAGATATTGCTTAAAAGATTTAAAAAGTTTTCAATATTTTAAAAAGATTCATATTGATATTTTAAAAACAATTTATAATTTTATACATATTTTTTGGTCTGTCATATTTGAAGGCCATACTACTTACTTTTAAAGGCTATTAACTGACATTAAAAATTAAAATACCAAAAATATTAGCATTTATGTAAAGCAAAGAGATTTATATGCCATTTGAATCAACTATGTATTCATGTATTTCTTATGTATATAGATCTATTTATTGATTACTATATTTGTAAACAAAAATCAAGTTTGTGACTATCTCACAGTGCTCTAATGAGCAAATGAGCATGCACATATAATCTTTAATATATAATCCTATATAACTATGATTTGAAGTATAGTTATTTATTAAATGATCCTGAATGAATATGTATGTATGCATGGGATGCTTCAGTTTTGGCAATGAGAATCATGTTATTTGAATAACTTTTTCTTTGATCTGACTACATAGAGGTTGCACAATGTGTTCTTCATGAGAAATGGTATTCCAAACGAGTTTGACAACTTGTGAGATTTGGAAATATCAGTGTTTTATTTTCACAAACACACAGGAATGCCAGATAGAGTTCTTAAAGTCAAAAGATGCTGCTGTTACTTAAAAAGTATCTATTTTTAACTTTTAAAATTTGGGGCAAATATAAATATGGGTGATATGTCAGCATATTATAATGTAAATTAAATACTCTTTCTTTAGTTTTATTGAATCACAAAAACCTTAAAAGGAACAAAATTGTACAGGTTGTCTGTCAGTGACTTGCTGCTGACAAGTATGCCTTTGGTTTTGCCCTTAATTCCATTTAATGCTGATATAAGAATGAGACTGCCCACCTCGTTTCATTAACCCAAATAATTTGAGGCAAATGTAATTTGCTAGGCTTTTTGTTGACTAAGAAGAATCTGTACTATCATGATATAGAGAAAAGACCTTCCCTAAAAATGTGTGCCACAGGAGTAAAACCACATTTGAGGATCAACAGGATTGTTCCAAACGAAAGAATATAAACCTTAAAGAAAGACATGGCTCAGCCCTATTCGTTCTACAAATTGATGAAGACTTTATAGGTCAGATGTAAAACAGCACAGAGTCGTGTTGTCAATAGGTGGATTGGCATGGCCTCTTTTTTCTCTTGAGACCAGTAGTTACCAGTGTCGGCCATTGTGCTCCTGTGGTGACAGGTGGAAACATTTAAGTGTTCACAATGAGAGTGATGGTGCCGTGTTCCTAAGGGAGTTAGGGTCAGGAAAGATTGGTAAAGTCCCACTGGATAGTACAGCTTTCCTTCCCCAACCAAAAAAACCAGTCAGCTGAACAAGTGTGTGTGGGTTGAGAAACCATGGAAGGTAATACTGATGCTTTTCTTGAAGCCAACAACCTGATGTTTCCATCAGAAAATACTATTAGCACCGTGGATAATGGCCACATATTTTCAGAGGAGTCTGAAAATGTGAACACATTTTCATAAATAGTGGGTAACTATGTAGGCCAGTCTTTGGCCAGCTCAGCTCCTTTATATCATTTCTAATATGGCCCCACATAGGATGATATGAAATACATAGCTACTAAGTTCTCTCAGTTTCATTTTACTTATGACAAGCACGGGACATGTGGTTTGTTTCATGAAATAGGCTGAACATATGATGTAGACACACTGGGTAGGGTTGAGGTTGAGAAAGACTGGACAACCCTGTGAATTGATTCTTGGAGGGACCTCTGAGTCTTCCCATAAAGATTGTTGATAAGGAGTCAACTGAGGAAAAGGGCTTGTGGTTGGCTCAGTGATAAAATTCTTACCGAACATGTGCAAGATCCTAGGCTTCCCTCCCAGCATCACTGAGAACGGAGTCAGTCAAATGCATGACCATTTAGTTCTTTAAAAAGCCTTGGATGCATTTAGAGTCACCTTTTGTACCACTGTTTGTGAAAATCTTGGAAAAGTTGAATATTTCTATATAAAATATGGTTACAAACCTATTTGTTTTCAATTTGCCGATTAAAATTTCCATAAAAATTGTTGTGGTTGTCTGTTCTTGGAGTAAGCATCTGACTGGATATAATGAACGTTATCAAAGGCATTTCTATCCTATTCACTCCATAAGGGACTCTCTTGAAGTAAATGCTGTGTATACATCATAAAACTGAAGGCAAAGGAACTTGCACAACTTTGTCACTGAGGACCATTTTATATTTTAATAAACATTGTATGCGAAGGCAGAAATGCTGTGGTTTACATGATGGCATGTACCTCAAACAGCCGTGATTGAAAGTTTGCATCACAGGGTGGCACTCCTGGAAGATGGCTGAGTTTGTGGGGAGCGGGGTCTAGTGCAGGTCTTTAGGTCATAAGCATCAATGCCCTCCTAAGCGATTGCTGTACACCATCATCCTTACTCCCTCTGATTCGTTCAAGCTCTGACCACTTGCTTCTCTCTGTGTTCCAGTCGTGATGAGTTACTTTCATCAGAGGCTGAAGCACATGGCCACTTGAGCTATACCCTGAACTTTGAGAACTATGAGCTCAACAAATCTTGCCCTTTTAAAGATTTAATTGACTCGGGTATTCCGTTGTAGTGATGTGAAACTCACTAATTCAAAAGGGCACAAAGCAAGTAGAATAAAGGATCTATAATCCATGGGAGGAGCCCTTGTCTAGCATGCAAAAGAGTTGACCTTACATGAACAACGTAAAATACAAAAAAGGGCAAACTTTTCTGTATCAACTTCAATTTTTAGTTGATAAAATTTAAAATTTAGTATGAATAATTGCTGATAATAGCAGGACTTCAGACTAGAGTTAAAACCACCAAAGCTGAACATTTTCATCTTCTTGGGAAAAAAAATGCCATTTGAAGTTTTAAAGTTAAAATTTTTATCTCAAGGCTATTATTTGCTTGCTATAAAATTCAGTGGTCAGTCAAGCTGATAAAAGGTACAAAGATGACTGTGGTTATACCCAACTGCATAATTTGGAAAAGTGTCCTGCAAACAGTGGTCAACTTTCCTGTCTGGCAAGAACTTCCCTTTCCTTTGGCCACTTCAGGTCATTCATTGAACTGAAATACCTATTTGTTCTCTGTCTAATCACAGGGTGAGCAAAATTCCAATTTTCCAGAGAGGGGAATTCCACATGACCTTTCACTCTGAAGGTTAGATTAGATCTTGTGAATTTAAATTCCAAAGAATATTTTGAAAAGCACCAATTTTATCATTCATTCTTATGTCATGAGCACTTATTTCCTCATTTTGAAAAGGCCTATTTTACTTTTCTCTGTAGGTGATTCACTCCAAAGGGCACAGAGTTGGTAGTGTTTACTCAAGGTGTTCTTATCCACCTCTGCATGGATAGTTTAGAATCCTTTTCTGCTTCCCTCTGCTCCCTTTTTTGTTGTCTGGATGACCCACGGTGGTCACTTCACATTCTGTCCTGGCCTGTCCCCATCACCTGGAGGGCCTGTGCTATACTAGTTTCTGATTAGGCAGCACTGGCACAGAACCTGGGATTTTAAGTCTCTCAATTTCTTGAGGAAGATGGTGGTTCGCTCTGTGAATCACATCCTGACAATTGTGCTTCTAGTCCACCCCTGTGGAAGCTCAATCTGATGACTCTCTTGACTCAAGAGATGCTATGTCCTCAATGCATAACAAAACCCACACCCTTCAGTCAGATTATAGTGCTGTCACTTTCTGTGTGACAGGGAGAGTCCTGTTTTCTTGTTATTTTAAATGAGCTCTTCTTACTCAGGCAGCCTAACAAATACCTTTTAAACAAATAGTTGCTCAGCTGTTAGAAGCTGGCAACGTGTATCTTATTTCCCTCTTTTCTGTTTCTCTGGGTGGTTTTATCTTGTACCTACTGCCACCTTTAGCAATTGGGATATAATTCACACATGTACATGGACTCAGCTATCTCTTCAGTGGTATACACTACTCTCCATTTCTGTACTGGGATGTTTCCAGTAAGTTTGTGTTTTTCCTCCGAGCCCCAAGCTCCCAAAATAACAACTCTGAGAAATATATTTACATATGCCTAGGCCATAAAGCTTTGCATGTTTTCCAACTAGCTCATAATTTAATAGTCAGTTTATTCTGATTTGAGTTCTGCCTCATGGCTGGTTACCTCTGCTCAGCTTTCATGAGTCTGTCCTCTTTAGGGATCCTGGGGCCAATCTCCTGTGCTTCTCTCTATCCCAGAGTCCTTTCTCCCCACTGGAACTCCCACATCCTATTTCCTGCCTAAGCTAATAGGCCAACAGGATTTCTTATTGACAGGTGAATGGTTTTATACACTGCATAGGGCATTATCTCTACACATTCTGATGTTTTGTTCATGTGAAGGGGCCATCCATTCCAGTTATCTTCCTGACTTCTTTCTGACCCTTTGCTCCTCAACTGCTCACGGAAACAAGGAATGACTATAGAGCTCAGTCAGTTTGAGTGAGCGGACAAGCACAGACTTTCTCCATTTAGGGGCTGCTGCTTGAAAGATGTAGGATTCCCCCCCCCCACTTCCTTGCACACATTGTCTTTTTTCCCTCAAGCTTGGAACAGCACACCCTGCCTCAAGGTTATTGAACTGCTTGGGAGACTCTCTGAAACAGTCATATGTCTCATTCCCTGAATTATTACAAGGTTTTATTTAAATGTCATTCTCCAGGTGAGGTATTCTCTGGTCTCTACATAATACTGAAGTTCCTTCCCAAGACTCCTTAGCTACTTTCTAACGTTAGCTCTCTTTAGTCACTGCGTTAGTCAGCTTTCCATTTCTATAACAAATACCAAATTTAAGAAGTATATTTTGGTGCATAGGTTTTAATCCAAGGTTTGGGCTTGTGTCAAGACAAGATATAGCAGGAAGTTCATGGTCAAGCAAGTTGTCCATCTCATGGTGGTGATGAAACGGTGTGTGTGTGTGTGTGTGTGTGTGTGTGTGTGTGTGGTTTCTGACAACCACACTCTTCAGGAACCTATTGCCACTATGCTGATGACACTATGCTGATGATCCACTATGCTGAGACAGATGCTAGGAAGCACAGGGGAACCTATTATACAGGTTCAGAAAGCAGACTCCCTAGAGCCTTGGCTATGTTCTCTGTCAGTCACAAGACTCACTGACTGCAGTGTGGTATTATCAGTGGGTTTGTGGAAGAGTCACTCTACCAGCCAAGCCTAGATTGATTGGCAAAAACCTGCTGAGCCAGAGAAGAAAAATATCCATCAGATCTCAGACTAGGTTAGAATTTTCCACTCCTAGATGAGTCCAAATTCAGACAGAATTCTCAAAATAATTCCTGGCTAAAGCACCATGAAGATTTGCTGGGAGATGAAGTGAATTTCTTTTCCAAAGCAGATTCATGCTTCTTATCTATTTAGAGCATAAAACTGAAAATCTTTTAGAACTCTCTAACATTCAGAATCGCCTGTATCTGCACTGATATTTGTCTTTTCTTTCTCTTGTTTTCTGTGATATCTCAGAACTCTGTTTTTGTTTTTATAAAAAACCCCTGGTTTCCATTTTTCTACTGTTGAATTTCATGTTATACTGTGGTCATGCATCTTGATATACACGATGACTCGTTGCTTTGTGGGGAAGAGAAGCAGGTGAGCACCGGGCGGGCCTCATTCAGCCACTTTGTTAACCCCCTGAAAAACAGGATTGCTATTTCTGAACTCCATCCTAGCATCTTCATTGTTTCCCTTCCAGAGTTGCTTGTACCTGATTCCATGAGCTTTTGTGAAGGTAGTTGCTATTCAAGTAGCTGCTCCATTTGGCATCCCGATGGGAAGACAATCATGGAGGACCTTAGCTGCCATCTTGCTTTACCCTACATTTTAACAAGTAGCTCACTTTTCATTGAATGGCTTCATTTCTTTTTAATGGTGATAAGCTGAAGACCAAGATTTTTATGTCTGGCCTTTGGGGGTGTCTCCAGATCCAAATTATAGCAGACCATTGTATGTTGCCCTTTGTAAAAACAATGATTCAACAGGGTAGCATGTTTGAGTCTTTTATTTAGTCCCTTCAACAGTTGAAACAGTATTAAGATCAAAGTTGCACTCACTGTGGACTGGAGTAGATTTTTGGGCACAGGGCATAGTGCTGAACAGATTCTGCTATTCATAAATACTCCTGCGGTGTTTTACATCAACCTATTAACACATGTAAAAATTTGAGATTCAGTATTAGATAAACTGATGCCACACTTAGCTATGCCCTCCAACCTCCACAACCAATAATTACAGTAAGATAGGGATGAACCAAAGCCCCTAAGTCTCCATCACTGAATTCAGAGCCTAAGAAAGAAGATAAACACCAAGAAATCACACAGAAGTATGATGAGCAGATGAGCATCTGGAGCCCCGCAGCATGCCTGCCATGTAGGACATGAAATAATAAAATGAGGTACTAGGAATTACAACAGGGATCAGGCCCATTCAAAGACCTGACTAAGGTGAGATAATAGCCAAGAAGGGCTACTAGCTATCAATGAGGAAGTAAGAATAGACTGGTTTAGGAAGAGCTAATTAGAATGTTCAAAAGCTCATCAGGCAGAGAAATGTTCAAGAGTATGGATAAAAGATAGAAAACATAGGCAGTGCCCAGCCTTTGGAGCATCATGGTAAAGAGTTTATATTTTATCCCTACTGGAATAGAAAGTCATTCAAGAGTTTCAAATAGAGTACCCTATAGGGAAAATGTTTTGTATTGAATAACATGGGCAGTAACTTAGATTTTGACTGGGTGCTGCTCCTCACCTCCTTTTCTACCAGGAGGCTAATCTCTAAACAATCAGGCAAAACCAGTTAAGCTTAGCTGAACTGTAGAGTCTATACAAATGGTTACAATTCAGTTCACAAAAGATTGATTACATTAGTGTTTGCAAAATATAATATCCCTCCATTTCATAGTGATGTTGTTTCTGTGCACAGAAGGAACACTAGGTACTTGCTAAAAGCTGAGGCTCTGGTCCACTCTAGACACATTGATTCAGCAATTCTCAGTTGATTCTAATGTATGCTAAAAGCTTGAGAATGACAAAACCAGGCAGTAACTAGTAGGAAAAACAAACTAGATCTGTGATTTGCCAGTTGAGTTTAATGTTTCATTAAAATTTCTTTTGTTATCAGCATTTATTGTGCATATTGGACTTTAGGCCATCAAAATGATTACAGGTTCTTAATTAATGAGGTCTGAATGAAGGAAAGTTGAAGATTGCCTTCTAGAGGGTTAATATTTTTTCATGCTGAGAAGAGCTGTCCATAGAATCCCACCAAAACTTTGGGTAACAACCCCTCACATACCATGAGGTTAATGGGATATAAGTAGATCCTAATCATTAGTAAAACTTCTTGGGAAATGGAAGCATTTCTAAGAAAGACTTTTTGAAGTATGTGTGTGTGAGTGTGTGTGTGTGTGTGTGTGTGTGTGTGTGTGTGTGTAAATACCATAAAATTGGTGCCTAAATCCTGACTAATCAGGTAATCTGGAGAAATTACTTAATGTTCTTTTTCTGAAGATCCTATCTGCCACTGATCTCTGCTGCATTTTGAGAATCTTTCATTAAGACAGGGGATTATCACCCTGAACAAAACTCAAGTCCAAATGGATCAAAGATCCATTACACTAAATACAATAGAACTGAAAGTGGGGAATAGCTTTGAACTTGTGAGTACAGGAGACAACTTCCTGAACAGAACACCAATGGCCCAAGCACTAATTAATAAATGGGATTTCATGAAACAGAACAGTCTAAGGACACTGTCTTTAGGGCAAAACGACAGCCTACAGATTGGGAAAAGATCTTCACTAAACCTACATCTGAAGAGAGCTAATATCCAAAATAATATCAAGAATTTAAGTAGTTAGGCACCAGCAATCCAAACAACCCAACTAAAAAATGGGATATAGAGCTAAACAGAGAATTCTCAATAGAGGAATCTTGAATGTCTGAAAAGCACTTAAAGAAATGTTCGATGTCCTTAATCATCAGGGAAATGCAAATCAAAATGACTCTGAGAGTTCACCTTATACCCACCAGAATGACTAAGATCAAAAACTTAGGAGATAAGCAAGTGCTGGTGAGGTTGTGAAGCAAGGGAAACACTTCTTCACTTCTGGTGGGATTACAAATTTGTACAAGCACTCTGGAAATCAATTTGGCAGTTTTTCAGAAGATTGGAGATAGTTCTACCTCAAGACTCAGCTATATTACTCCTGAGCATATACCCAAAAGATGCTCCACCATCCCACCAGGACACTTTCTCAGCTACGTTCATAGCAGCTTTATTCATAATAGCCAGACAATGGAAACAACCTAGATGCTCCTTAACTGAAAAATGGATAAAGGAAATGTGGTTCATTTACACAATGGAATATTACTTAGCCATTAAAGGATAAGGACATCATAAATTTCACAGGCAAATGGATGGAACTAGAAAATATCATCCTGAGTGAGGTAACACAGACCCAAGAGGACATGCATGGTATGTACTCACTTATAAGTGGATATTAGTCATAAAGTACAGGATAGCCATGCTATAATCAACAGACTCAAAGAAGTCAAACAAGGAAGGGAAGATGATTGAATCTTTCTCAGAAGGGGAAACAAAATAGATGTCAGAGCGTGATGGAAAGAGAGAACTGAGTAGAAGAGGAGATGGGGAAGGGAGCAGGGCAGACCAGGGGGATCATATGTAGAGAGAGCAGGGGAGAGAGAAGGGAGATTGGCAGTGTGGGGCAATCTGTATGACTTGCTAGAGGCTTGGGATGGGAGGAGACCCCACAGGGTCTATGGGGGTAACTCTAGCTGAGACTCCTAGCTGTGGAGGATATGGATCCTGAAGTGACCACTTCCTGTAGCCAGGTAGAACTCTCAGTAGAAGGATAAGGACAGCAACCCACCCACAAAACCTTCTACCCCAAATGTGTCCTTCCTACAAGATGTACAGGTACAAAGACAGAGTAGAGACTGACGGAATGGCCAACCAGTGACTGCCTCAAGTTGAGACCCATCCCATGGGCAAGAACCAATCCATGGCATTATTAATATACTCTGTTACGCTTGCAGACAGGAACCTAGCATAATTGTCCTCTGAGAGGCTCCACCTAGCAGCCAATGGAAAGTGATGCAGAGACTCACACCCAAACAGTAGTTGGAGCTCTGGAAGTCTTATGGAAGAGTTGGGAGAAGGAGTGAGGGACCTGGAGAGGACAGGGACTCCACAGGAAGACCAACAGAGTCAACTCACCTGGATCCTTGGGAGCTCTAAGAAACTGAATCACCAACCAAAGAGTAGGCATGAGCTGGACCTAGGTTCCCTGCACATATGTAGCAGATGCACAGCTTGGTCTTCATGAAGATCCCTCAAGAACTAGAGCAGGGGCTGTCTCTGAGGATCCCATGCTCCTAAATGGACAGCCTTGTCTGGCCTCAGTAGGAGGGAATGTACCTAGTCCTGCAGTGACTTGATGTGTGTGTGTGTGGGGGGGTGCTAGGTAGTGGGAGTGACACTCAGGAGTGCTCTACCTTCTCAAAAGTAAAAGGGAAGGTGGAATGGGAGTACTTTCATGAGGGAGTACTGGGAGGTGAGGAAGGACTGATATTTGGTTATAAAGTGAGTTTAAAAAACCCAGTGGGGGTGGGGGAAGACAGAGGATTCTCTAAAGTTGTGGTATTCCACTTGCATTTTTCATATTGAAATACATATTTATAGGAGGCTAAGTTAAAACCTATTATCATAAGCAGAAGCATAAAGTAAACAGATGAACTTATTTTAAGAGGTACTGAAAGACCTCACAAAAAAAACCTTAAAGACTGTAGCAGTTGGTTAGGCAATGGGGAAGTGAAGGTGTTTCTTGACCCATATCATGTGAGGACTCACCAGGGATGCAAGATCAGGCATGCACTAAGTCCAGAATAATGCATGGGGGGAAAGTGTCTGAGTAGGGCAGATTGTGCAATAGGAGACATGGAGGAACCATGGAGAAGTAGACAGGACATATTGGTTGATGTACTTGTTTGGGTTTTATAGAAATGGCGCTGAATGAACAAATCATGAAAAAATGTTTTCATTTCTTTTGTGTAATATATCTAGAAGCCAGACATGGTGGGACATCCTTAAAAATCTTAGCACTTGGTAGGTAGAGACAGGAGAATCAGGAGTTCAAGGGCATCCTCAGCTACATAATGATTTCAAGACTATCCTAGGCTACAAGTAATCTATTAAGTATTTAGCAAGTACATATACACACAATATGAAGGTTTCCACTTTTAGCCAATGAAAAATTTTGCAATTTTTAAAGACCTAACCCCCTTCATAGTGATTTGAAAAACATTTTTGCTTGAAATAACTCTGTTCCTGAATAACCTTAACCACTGGGATTTTAATGATAATGTTGAAATGGGAAAATTATTTTGCTATTACCAACCAAACATCTGATAGAAGGCTAATGTCCAAAATATATAAAGAACTCAATAAACTAGATATCAAAACCCCTAAATAATCTAATTAAAAATGGAACGAAGATTTAAACTGAATTCTCAGTAGAGGAAACTCAAATGGCTAAGAAATACTTAAAAAAAAATGTTTAACATCCTCAGCCATCAGGCAATGCAAATCAAAGATACTTTGAGATTCCATCTTACACCTGACAGAATGGCTAAGATCAACACAAATGGCAGCTTATCCTGGTGAGGGTGTGGAGCAAGGGGAACACTCATCCATTGCTGGTGGGAGTGTAAACTTGTACAGCCACTATGGAAATCAGTGTAGAAATCCCTCAGGAAGATGGGAATAGATCTATCTCAAGACCCAGCTGTACCACTCTTGAGCATATATCCAAAGGATGTGTCAGTCTACCACAAGACACTTGTTCAACTATGTTCATTGCTGCTCTACTTAAAATGATCAGAAATTAGAAACAACCTAGATGTTCCTTAACAGAAAAATGGATAAAGAAAAATGTGGTCCATTTACACAGTGGAGTACTACTCAGCTTCTTTTTTAAAAATTGTATTTGTGATTTGATCTTTTATTTCATTTATTGTCCATGTAACAAATCAAAATATATTTCAATATATTTAAGTGATTTTTATGCCATAACTCTTTTTTTTCAGTTTTGCCTCATTGTTATTTTTTTGATACTTTATTTACATTTCAAATGTTTCCCCCTTTCCAGATCTCCCCCTTGGAACTTCCCTATTCCCTCTCCCTTCCCCCTGCCTTTATGGGGGTATTTACCCACCCACCCACCCACCCACTCTTGGCTTCCCTCCTTGGCATTCTCCTATATTGGGGCTTCTAACACCCTCTGGCCCAAGCTCCTTCCCCTGATTGCTAACAAGACCCTCCTCTGCCACATATGTGGCCAGCACCATGGGTCCCTCCATGTGTATTCTTTGGTTGGTGATCCAGTCTCCAGGAGCATCGGGAGGTCAGGCCAGTTGCTACTGTTGCTCCCTCCCTGGGGCTGCAAACTCCCTCAGCTCCTTCAGTCCCTTCTCCAGCTCCTCCATCTGGGACCTCACACTCAGCCCTACAGTTGCTGTGAAGTGACTCTTGGGTATTCCGAACTTTTGAGCTAATTACCACTTATCAGTGAGTACATACCATGTTCATTCTTGTGTGACTGCGTTACCTCGCTCAGGATATTTTCAAGTTCCATCCATTTGCCTAAGAATTTCATGAAGTCATTGTTTTTAATAGCTGACTACTCAGCTTCTTTAAAAAACGAGATCATTAAATTTGTAAGCAAATAGATGGAATTAGAAAAGTCATCCTGCATGAGGTATCCCAGAGCCAGAAAGATAAATATGGTATGTATTTGCTTATATTCACTAATATCAACCATTAAATAAATGATAACCAAGCCACAATCTGTAGACCCAGAGCAGTTAGACATAAAAGAGAGAAAAAAGGGGGCACACAGCTATCCCTAGGAGGAGAAAGACAGAATAGATTTTGTGGGTGGACTGGAGCTGGGCATGGTGGTGAGCGTGTGTGGGAGGATGATATGGGAGGACCAGGTGGGAAGGGGAAGAGGAGATGGGACCGGGGGAAGGAATGAGGGGAGAGGTAGCTTGGATGGAGGAGTATTTAAGGGGCAGTATGAAAACCTAGTGCAGTGGAAACTTCCTATAAGATGTGAAAGTGACCCTACTGAGGTCTCCAGATAATAAAGGAGATGGGACTCCTTTTGGCCATCTCCTGTCACCAAGTGAAGCATCCAGTGCTTGAACTGGGTTTCATCCAGTTGAGTTGTTTGTCCAAAGGATTGAATGGGAATCCCCCAAACCTAGGCTGTTGCTTTCCACAAACTGACAGCAAGACCCCAATGCTGAAGACAGCACCCACACAACTCATGGAACATAGAGAGATTGAGCTGGTACCTATATAGAACCTTCTGGTACCTATATAGAACCTTCATCCCCATGTTTTAGTGTTTATGACATAGAAAGGTACACTGCATGCTACCAAAAGAGAAAGTTTATACCAACCCAACCACAAAACCTTTGATTTAAAATCTGTCCTGCCTGCAAAGCATGCTAGGGCAATGGTGGCATAAGTCTTATGGAGTAACCAATTTATGTCTGATTTAACTTAAGGTCCACTCAGTAAGATGGAACTGATACCTGATACTGCTTGGGTGACTAAGAGCCAGAATCTACATAGCTCAGAGACCTAGGGTAAAACTAAGTACTACTGGTCTAAAAAATGTAAGAATAAGATGACTCCTAATAACATGATGCTATACCTTATTCAGTCACCATCAGAGAGGCTGGAATAAATACAGAGACCCACAGTAAGACATTTATGCAGAGAGACAGACAGACAGACAGACAGACCTTGGACTACATAGCTCTAAACACAATGTCTCCATCAAATCTCCCTCCTTGGGGATCAGGGAACCCTGTGGAAGGGAAGGCAGAAAGAATTGGGGAAACAGGGCACAGAGGACACCAGGAGAGTAAGGTCCTCGAAAACAACTGAGCAAAGCTCATATGAACTCCCAGAGACTGAAACAACATGGGCAGGTCCTACAGAGCTCTGTGAGGATTAATATTCCATTACCTAGACTGTCTGATCAGAGGGAGCTCCAGACAGTTTAAGAAATGGTTGAAATTGTAGTCTGTCCAAAGCCCTCAATGACCATCTGTTTCTAACTCGGCCTGGGAGAGTCCAGATTCACCCTTTGGTGGATCTGATGATGGAGGCACTCTTACCTTGCTCCACTGGCATATCAAGTTGACATACACAGATGAACACATGCTCAGAAGCAGCTATGGAAAGTGGTGGCTGTAGTTTCAGTGTGTCCCCCGAATGTTCACACACCGAAAGCCTGTGTCTTGTTGTGTTAGTTTTGATCCTAGGATGCCTGGGAACTAGTGAAGTATATTAGGTTGATGGTAAAGATTAATGTAATTCTTGCAGGACTTAGGGATCTGTGATACCAGATTGTTACCAGAGATAAGTGAGCCTGGCTCCTGAATTTCTCTTGCCAGTTTATCTGTCCTGTGCCCAGATGCTTTCTTTTTTACTGTTCTATCATTCTGCTACAAATGGTGGCTTCCCCATCAGTGGCCAAACACTTGGGGCCACCCAAGCTTGAAATTTCAACCTTTAAAACCTGTGATCTAAACAAAGCTCTCTTCTTTATAGAGTGTCCAGTCTTAAGTTTTGTTTTTTTTGTTTTGTTGTTGTTGTTATAGAAACATGGACTAGTACAATATGGGCATATAAATTTGACCATAGTAATCAGTTCATGCTAATCATATGATGATATAAAATGGATATAAACCTCCAATAGACGTGAGGAAAATGAATTTGAAAGATTCTGCATCTCTGGAAGCAGAGTAATAATGAAACCATATTTCCTGCCCCACCAACTCCCCATGCAGGTAGCTTTTCTTCAGAATTAGTATGGTATTTTAACACACAGGGACATAAAAGTAGTCTAAGTATTGATGATTGATTTCCTGTTCCCCCCACATAAGGTGCCAGTAGTATTTTCAAACTCTTCTTATTGATTTTTAAGCAATTTGCTCTGTGCCCTAAGAAGACACGACAGAAGCTAAATGGAAAGGATGAGGAGGGAGGGAAAGCACATGTAGGGAAAGAGGATTTGCCAATAGCGGAGCAGGATCGAGAAAGCTTGCATTAAAAGTCACACCATGTGGGGGCTGGAGAGATGGCTCAGTGGTTAAGAGCACTGACTGCTCTTCCAGAGGTCCTGAGTTCAAATCCCAGCAACCACATGGTGGCTCACAGCCATCTGTGATGGGATCCAATTCCCTACTCTGGTGTGTCTGAAGACAGCGACAGTGTACTCCTATAAATAAATAAATAAATCTTTTAAAAAAATTACACCATGTTATCCCTTTTATTCCAGAAAAAAATACAACAGAAGTTCAGAAGAGCCAGCTGAAAATATTCCATGTGCATAAATTTATTTTAAACTCTATTGTAGCACATTATACAAGCAATTAAACATGGCTTCATGTTGGTGACTGTTTAAATGTGAAAATTCATCATTCATGTCAGTATTTTTTTTTTGGCTATTTACAAGAAAGGAATTCCTATGTACTTTATATACCTCTGCATTTGTATGTACATATGTAGGAATACATGTCTATACATATGTACACACAGAAATACATCTATGGCCATACACATAGCTATAGATATGTCATATAGAATAATCTCTTCAGAAAGATCTGAACTTAAAAAAAAAAAGAAAGAAAAAGTTGTAAACAGGGTCTTCTCTGTGTTATTTGGTGATGTAGAACAGGACAGGATGACATTCTAGGAATGTGTCCAGGTGTCCAAATACTCTTTTTAAGCCCAGTGTCTGTAAAATTCACATGGGATAGAATGCAAAAAAGGTAGCAAACAGGCTAAAAAACCAGGCCCAGTATACAAGTCTCCCCTTGGTTTTAAAAACTTGAGAATGTAACTGCCCATAATGTGCATGCTTGCTCGGTCAAGAATGGTTTATGGATAGATAGCAATTGTGTGCTGGACTGCAGCGTGATTTCACTACAGTGGGACTCCACCTCTGTCAGTCGTCTCCTCACTGCCGCCCTGTCTGCGGCTGCGCAGCAGTGGTGCCTGCAACATGCACTGCGCGTGCACTGCTAGTCATTCACTTGAATGTGCTTTTGCACTGCCCGAAGAAGTAAACAAAATTCAGGTCTTTCGCCTGAAAATCAACTGTCACCTAGAAAGAGAAAAGATACCAGGATCATACATACTTAGGTCATCTCTACGCCACAGTGCACCATAGCTCAAGAACTTACCATATGTCAAAGGCATTCAAAGAATTTGGGACCCCAAAAGAAGTAAAGGAAGAAAAAACATTATGTCTGCTGTATGACACGTGAGTCAGAGACAACCTAAAGTATTATGAATCCTGTGGGCTCTTGTGGGAATAAGGACAGATAAAAAACACACTTTCCACTATAAATGAGAGGTAGGCAGTAAGCAGCATGTAGTGGAGAAGGCAGAAGACTCCTCCAAGATGAGTCAGTTGACTTGCAGCCCAGCCTCTAAGGACAATGGCATGTACCCGTGCCCTGGTCTATGGCCACTGCAACTTTCAGGGGCAATTCTCCATGAAACCAAGTCCATGTGCCAGACCACACACAGAGAGAATGTGAAAGGCAGATATGGGATCCAGCTAGCTACACCATGGTGCTTGACACATGGTAAGATGCATGCTGGAGAGCATTCTACAGTGTGCTAGTGCTTGGTAAGTACCACACAGGCACTTCCTCATTTGAGCTACTTATCAGCTCAGCTTAACAGGTAGACCTACTCAAGTTCAGGAATTTTCCCACAGGCACAGTCAGAGAGTAGTCATTAGAAATAGCAGAATTATTTCATTTCTTATGGATCCCAAGTCTGGTCTGCATCTGAATATGGGTGGGAGTTCAGGTGTTGATTCCTGCAGGACTTAAGTCTATCTTATTTCCCCAACATTCAGCTTCTTGTCAAAGTCATAATAACCTGCCCGGATGTCAACATGTGGCAAGGCTGATGCAACTTTACCATTGACAATATGCATCTCTGTTACAATTTAGCCAACAGGGAATTCTTTTTCTCTGTATCTTATTTTTCCTTTGGAGGCAGAATTTGAAGGAAAAAAAAAAGTTTTAAAGTTTTTGCTCAAATAATGAAGAACAGGAAAGGCCAAAGGATCCCCTCCTGCCAAGGAGTATGAGAACAGAGGGTTCATCTAGACATAGAATACAGAGGAAATGTAGGTTCAGAGAAGCTAGGTGACCTGGCTGACATTATACACCTAGTAACTGACTTGATAGGAAGTTTCAGAGATTTTTGATGGGATGCATGGTGGCTCTGTTGAGTTTTCATGCAACGTATACAGCTTCACTCTATCTGACTTTTACTAATCAAATGCACACTTATTAGGTTCCACGGGTCTCACACGAACTAGTTGGAAGAATTAGAATCACAATCCCTAGAAATTTCCCCAGTGAGCTTACTACTGTGTTGAGAAGGCCTGATCAATAGCTTTTGAGGACCATTGATGGAACAATACAAATCAGTATTTATCTCTTAGCATATTGCAGATGGTAGGGATCAGAGTTGTTAAATCCAAATGGGGTGAGAGGTCTGGGAAACCTTCTCAGAATGTGTGGTATGATACAAAAGGTAGCTGGAAAAATGTGAGTGCGTGCTAGAGGGATGTCGGCTATGGGGAAGGAGATGCAAACTTTGACCAGGAGGAAGAGGATACTTGTGCTGGGAATAGAAGGAGAATAGCCTGGCTGGAGCTTCAAAAGGGAGAGGAGGGTGCATCTTACCTGGGCCAACATACAAAGGCCCTGTCTCCAGGCCAGACTCTAGCAGGGAAGGAGAAGTTTGCTTGGCCATGTGGGAGGGATTGAATTGCAGTGACTAGCTGGTTTTGCAAGCATCTAAGTAGCTTATTTTGACCCTTGTTAGCAAACACTCTAAACTCACTTTGTGGGTGTTTGAAGCAGCTGCTCTGCACGTGACCCGAGTGTGGCTTCCCTCTGGGCACAATGGTCACCTACCTTGTCATGGCCACTCATTGTGATGTGCTTTTCCATTCTTCTTCCTCTCCTTCCGTTCTTTCTGGAGGCGCTCCAGCTCAGCCTCATACATCATCTCCTGGATCAAGTACTTCTCTCTCCTCATCCGGTCCCTTAGATCTTTTGGGAGGTCTGGTATCAGATAGGAAATGAGGTGCTTTATACAAAACACGAGGTGCTAAAAACACAACAAAGAAACAGCGGAATCAGAAGGAGGAGTTGGGACCTGGGACATGGGGGAAGTTGGAAGAGGCTGGGGGAGGCATGCTTTGAAAGGGCAAAAGGTAGGTGAGAACTGAACTTGGTTTGCTGACATCATCTAGAGAGGAGAACCAAAGGCTGAGGGACATCTGAGGAGAGATGCTTAAAGCAAAGAAGATCAGGAAAACAGAAACCCAGGAGCTAATCCTGGCTCAGCAGCTTTCATTGCTTAGGAGGAGACCTGAGCATAGGTCACTTAACTTTGCTCAAACAAATCACACTATGAAAATTAGAATTAGTTTGAAGATTCTGTGTAGATTGTTAAATGCTTTGCAAAACCCAGTGAGTGTTACCCACAGGCCTGGGGAAATGGTCATTTCAGGAAGACAGGTTCTCTCTTTGGGAAAGTGCCACACATTTGTTACCTGAAATGTAAATGGCTGGAACTCTAGAATTACAGTCACTTTTGTCTGTCTATGTCTCCATGACTGGTGAATTACCAGATGACAGCATGATTAAGAGTCTTTAGAATTCTAAACGACTTTAATCACAATAAAGCTGTGCTGAAGGATATTGATAGGGAGTCTCCACTTATTTAAAATAAACTCAGTGACACATAGCCTGCATAAAATTCTGCCAATCCAGAGGTACTTCTGCTTCCTTCTAGTGCTTTAAATAGTTAATAACAATATACAGGAAGGGCATGGAAAGTTCTACATGGAAAGTCACTCAGTAGTTTAATGCTACCCTTATTTTTTTAATGTATGGTATGCATGCATGCGTGTATGCATATGTGTGCATGTGTGTGTGTTTGTGTGTCCACAGTGTGTTTGCAGATGTGCTTGTTAGTGTGTATGCATGCAGAGGCTACCGGTATCTGCATGTTGGGAGTCTTCCTTCATCATATTTCATCTTAGATTTGATTGACAGGTCTCTCATTGAGACTGGAGCTTACCATTTAGTCCAGAGTGGCTGGTCAGGGAGCTCTTAGAACTCACCTGTCTTCATTCCTCCTTGGGCTGCCATTACAAGCATGTCCCACCTCACCTCATTTTTACATTGGTGCTGAGCATCCAGATGCCAGCTTTCATATTTGCCTGCAAGCTCTTTACCCAATGAGCCAACTTTGAGAGTACCCTTTCTTATTTAGTTTGAAAAAAATATAAGACCAGGTTCAGTTAAGCATATCTGTTTCTTATTTATTTATAGACAGGGTCTTCTGGGCTCAAAAATCTCTATGTAGACCAGGCTGACCTAGAACTCAGAGATTTCCCTGTCTCTACCCCATGAGTATTGGGATTAAAGACCTGCACTACCACACATGAGAAACATTTCTTCTTTAAATAGGGACTGAGGATGGCTCACTGAGTAAAGATTCTCACCACCAAACCTGGCAAACTGAATTCCATCCCCCAGAAGGCAGAAGGAAAGGACTGAAGCAAGAAGCCACCCCTGGAAGGCTACACATTCACATTGGCATTGGTTTACATGTGTGTGCACACATGAAGAAACAGATATAGTAAAGATGTCTAAAAATAGGGACAAAGCCATCAGTTAGTTAATTTCCAGGGCATAAGAGCTTAATATCATCTTCCCTTGGCTGTCTGGAGTGATGGGACAAAGCAATGATACAGTTGTCTCAAAGTTTCAAGAAACTTCCAGTCCAAAAAGAGGCATCTTTGGTTTGCACAAATCTGGCTCCAATATATGTGGCAAGAGATGGAATTGACTTTATAAATAGAGTTATAGCAATACAAAATTTCCTAGAAGCCCAAAAGAAAATAGCTGATACATTTTAACTGAAACATAATATAGACAATTGCCAGGAAGACTGCTTCCTAGGTCTCTTTGACTCTTTAGTAACCAGTGCTTAGGTAATGCCAGGGTGATGTACACAGAGGCAACAGGTGGAGCATCAAGCTCAACGTCTTCCAGACCATCTAGGAGCATCTGCACCATCTTGGAAAAAGATGGGACATCACAAACAATATTTCAGCACCTCTGGAAGAAGGGATAGGAAAACTTCATTTCTCTTAAAGATTTATGAATCATGGCCCTAGAATATTAAAAGTAGGGCCTATGATTCCTGCTTTGTTACTAAGAGACTTTGAAACATTTCCTGGAAAACTTGAACGTTCTAATTAAGGAAAATGATGAAAGTGAGGCTACATTATAGGGCCATGCTACTTTAGAAAGTCGATGCTGGCTTTAGAAGTCTCTGTCATATATTTATATGTTATTCCAAGTGACTTCATTATGCCAAAGGAAATAAAGGAATTGTTTGAGAAAACTCACCTCAAACACAATGATAAAAGCCAGCCGAGCTGCGAGGACATGCCAGAACTGCAGTGTGTAGCCATAGGGTGCCAAAGAATGAGGAGGGTCCCGGTAGTCCCGATACCTAGAAACACACGAGAAGGCTGTATCCCAACCCTGATTCTCCAGGTCCTCAGATCTCTTCCATCTACACGGTGAAGTCTTTATACACATATTGAGCAAACGTTGAAGGGAAAAAACAACTTTTCTCTAAGCTAGACATCTGTTACTTTGTTTGTCCAGTGTTTATTTCTTTTGGTAAAATAGTATCTCTTCTTCTCTGGGTAGTCATCCATGGTGGTTGGGTAAGAACTACTTATTATTCAACCTCAGCTCAAAAGATTCTTAAGATTCATCACCAGGATGCTTGTTAGAACTATTATTAAATGAATTATCACTAAGTCCACAGAAATGCTAGGAGCTACCACAAATTAGATGGGGTAGCAGGGAGGGAGGAAGAAATGGAGGGGGGAAGACAAGATGCTAGAGTAAAAAAAAAACAAAGTGGAACAGAGAATATTTCTGTTGACTCTGCCTGATCCTTAGCACTTTAATTTAAAAGAAACTTCATGCTGCTTCTTGATGCTGCTAACTGCCTTAAACTGCAAATTTCTCTTTGTTCATGTCAATTTACATGGGATTTCTGCTGCCTGCCATTAATGAGTCCTTGCACCTTGTCCACAGCCTCTAACATTTGAATTGACATTGAGCTGCGAATGCGTTTGTTGAACAGCTATGTGGGGTCAAGCATCATCCTGGAAACTTTGAGCTACACAAGTACAACTCATTGCTGCTGTCACCATCACTAATGTCGCTATTGAAAAGTGCCCCCAGTGTCATAAAGTTTTCATGCATTTAGAATGATCTGGATGTATTGGTTGCTTGTACACATCTGCTGCAGAGAAGCATAGAATTCCATTGTCTAACTAAATAATATGATTTGTTTTAGGTTTTTGTAAAAAGTGAAGCCTGATCTCTAATCTTGGGATCAGTATTGACCTACAGATGACCCAGAATAAGTTGCTATAAAGACTATGTTTGAAATATATCAAGTACTTGAAATAATATTATTGGTCACCATTATCACTATTGAAATCATCATACTAATTATTATTGTTAGAGTCTTTGGGTGTATATAATAATACACCATGAAGCTTTTATCACTAGAGGAATACTGACAATGAATATTTTGTGCTGAAATTGAGTGAATGGTTGGATGCCTCCAAATTGGTAATAGGGATCAGGCAGAGCATTGAAATTTCTACTGTCTAATATGTACTTATTAATCTGACCCAATAATTATGCATGGAATTTCAGGAAGAAGAACTTTCTTCAGGACTAACAGCTTGCAGTTTCCCCTAACCTCCATTACTTTCCCTGAGCCACCCAATAACCAGGGACCATTCGATTTCTCTACTCATTTTCAGGCACTGGCATTTCAGGAAAACTCCAAGTAGATATTCTAGAAGAAAAATACAATACACCTCATTGTATTTATGGTTATTAGAACTATATTTTAAAAAGGTCTAGACTTGAAAATTTTTTTTGCAGTCTTATCTTCTTTGACTCTGTAAACTTTTTTTATATCAGTATCCACAACAAAATTTACAGAATTCTTGTTTGGGCATCAGTTGTCTATATCAAGAAAATTAGATTCTGTCTGTCTTGCTCTAGTCTTTTGGATTCTTTTTCTACTCTGGATTTGCAGATTATTGCTGCAAATGCCCTAAGTTATGCCTTTACCTAGACTTGACCCTACAAAACCAGTCCTATAGCCATAAATTGGAAAAATGTTCATATTCAGAGATGCAGTTTCTGCCCTATTTTTGTTTTTGGTGCTAGGAACTGAACCCAGGGCTTCCTTATGACAAGCACTGTGCTCTGTGCTCTGGCCCTGAGATCTACCTCAGTCCTGTTGCTCAGCTTTTGATGTGGGATTATTTAGTTATCAAGTGACAGACTGCCTGTTCTAATTTATTCCCAGGTTTTTAAACTGTGGAAGTGTAGCAAGTGCACTCTTAGCCAACACAGGGGCAGGGGTGTCAGGAAGTCTTGCTGGAATTCCCAGAGACCCCAAAACATTACAGCAATTCTAATTTTCAGGACAACAATCTTGTTTGTTTTCAGTTTTATTCTCTGCATGGGGATTTCATAAATAAAACAATGCCTGCATTTTCTCCTTTCTGTTTAATATTTTAATTTCCTGTGAATTGTACCTTAGTTATTATGTAATATATCTTTGAGTTCTCAATTTTATGTAAATTTCTATTTCTACTACCATGACACTGCCACATTAATTATTCACTATATATTGTGCCTTAGCATTAGGTAAATCTCTTTTATTATTATTTATTCAAAAGATTCTGGACTGGTTTTCACCTACATGTAATATTATTGTGGTCCTCGGGTACATGGAATTGGCCTAACAGTAATTCCCAATTTATAACTAAATGTATAGGTCTGTTATAAGTCTCCTTTAGTTGTCTTATTTATTTGATACTTCCTCATCCCTTGGATTTCTTTTATTGCATTCCATTTTTATCACTGACACATACAGTGGCAGTTTGAATGAGAAATGTCCCTCATAGGTTTGTGTATTTGAACAACTGGTCCCAGTTGGTAGGAATGTTTGGGGACATTATGGGACCTTTAGGAGGTAAAGCCTTGCTAGAGGAGGTGTGCCACTGGGGTGGGCTTTGAGGGTTTATAGCCTTGTCCCACCTAACTTCTCTCTCTGGTTCCTGTGCATGGATAAGATATGACCAGCCAACTTCTTGCTCCTATTGCCTGCTGCCATGTCTTTATGCTATGGCATTATGGACTTTCCCTTTGGAACCATAAGCCAAAATGAACTTTTTTATAAGTTGTAATTATATTTCATCATGCTAAAAGAAAAGTAAGAAATACATATGTTTGCTTACACATTTGTGAGGACGTTATACTATTTACTTTTATTTGCATTTGAGCTTGATTAACGATATTATATCCTTAAGAAAGATTTCTTTCTTTCTTTCTTTCTTTCTTTCTTTCTTTCTTCCTTCCTTCCTTCCTTCCTTCCTTCCTTTCTTTCTTTCTTTCTTTCTTTCTTTCTTTCTTTCTTTCTTTCTTTCTTTCAGTGTGTGAATGTATATGATGTGAATTCATGAGCCCACAAAGTCCATAGAGGACGTCAGATACTCGAGAGATGACATTCCAGGTCCTCCTAGAGTACAGTATATATTCTTACCACTGACCTATCTCTCTAACCCACAAAGTCTACGGCATCACATGCAGTCTTCTGAAGCTTGTTTTCTTATTTTCTGTTATGTTGCCTGTCACTTGCTTATTTTCACTACTGTACAGTTATATAGTATGGTTATATTATAGTTGTCTTGTGTAGCATATGTTTAGAATTACTCACAGGCTTGCCAGTTCTCTACTTTTTTCAGCTTCAGACCATGGGAAGCCTTTGAAACCAAACTCAATTCTACCCCATTCAGCAGATCTTCTTTCAGTAGAAGTTGGTCACTGTACTCTTGCGTACTCTTGGCTCCTGATCTGCTTAGTTCTGCTTTTAGGACACTATTTTTTTCCAGGTCACTGATCCACTTGAGAAGGTGTTTTAAAAATGTATCAGTCTGTTCAGATGTTTTCAGGCCGAGAGCCAACTCAGGTGCATCACCTGACATATAACTGAGAAAGAATTCTAACACTGCCTTTTCTACGGTGAATGTACATATGTATTTTACACATATGTTATGCATTTCTCTTGCCATTGAAGGCCTTAAAGAAATATGAAAATAATTATTTCAGAAAAATTAAAAGCATTAATTAAATTATCACACTTAAATGACGATATCAATCTCATTTGTGTTAGTCATTGTGAAAGGCACTTTTATTTCACTATGTAGTACAGCTAGACTTATGAGACAGGAAGCAAAGCTGAAAAGTGTTCTATACTTGATTTTTCCATTTATTTATTTATTTTATATCCCAATAACTGCTCCCTCCTGGTCTCCCTCTCACACAATCCCTCCCCCTTGGCTCAGCCATTAAAGGCTAGGCTCACAACCAAAAATATACTTTATTTTAAATAACAGAAGGATTTTAGAAGTAAGCCTTTTTTCACCTATAATTTTTTTTCAGGTAGGTTGGCCTCGAACTCATGGTGTAACCAAAGATGACTTGAATGTCTGACTTTCCTGCCTCTACCCTCAGAGTGCTAGCATTCCAGATATGTGTCACCATACCTAGTATTTGTGTTGCTGGAGACTGAACCCAGGGTTTCATTCATGCAAGGCAAGTACTCCAACACCTGTCCTACATCCCCAGTCTATGAAATGGCCTTTAAATAAAAAATACTTATCATTTAACAAATAAAAATCCCAGTTCCAAGCATGAGTTACTCTTTATGGAGCTGTTACCTAGTAAGGTCCCATAGATCTTCAAACATTACAGGCTACTATCAATGCTCCTGGTTACCCTCTGGAACTTTACAGTAAGACCCCATTGCTAAAGACACCAAATACTTGAGTCATAGAACACAGATTCATCAAGCTGGTAATGACTTCATCCCAACAGTGCTGAGAGGTGCTATGCACAGCTGAAAGAGTAAACTGGCTATCACGTTTATCCAGCTATGAACTCGTTGAGCTACAATAATATCTGACCTAGTAAGACATGCCCATTGGAACAAAAATGGAATAATGTCACGGGAGTAACTAACCACTTTCTGATTGGAATTAAGGCCTGAGACACAGGCTGAAATTCATACTGGCTCTGTTAGATGGCCAAGAACATGTGGGTAGATAGGTCATAGTCCCTCGGGGAGAACCTACAGCCATGGGGACTAAGTGGAGATAGTATTAAACTGATACCTATAGACTAGCACACTTCTGAGCTCCGATAAAAGAAGTTTCTCATTTTTTCTATCATCTTGCAGTTGATAGTGATCAACACAGAGACTGACAATTAGTGATGATTCAGAGACTAAGATACTGTAGAATGCTCCATCTTAAAGGGCACATTTATATTAATTCTCCTCCTCCCACAGCTCAGGGATCATTGTGGACCAGGGTGAAAAGACTCTGAAGGTCAGAGATAGCGGACAACTATAAGGAAACATGTTTTCTGGATAGAGCAAGGCAGTTGCACATATGAGTTCACAGTGGCTGTGACAGACCTACAGTAGCTCAAGCCAGACTAGTGTGGCTAGAGAAAGTGAGCATGAAGTCCAGCCTTGAGGGAGAAGTGACTGGCAGTGGCTATCTGCTGGAAGGGCAGTGAGCTTTCTTTAAGGATGTGGCTCTACTGGAACATGGTCCACCATGAATAGGAGAGGGGGTCAAATTATGTTGGATGACATTCTCAAAAGAAACTAATAAAAATGAAGACATCATCAGATGCTGTTTAATGCCCTCAGGACTGAGAAACACTGTTTTAGTTTTGTGTTATTTAATTTTCATTAAAAAATTAAGCAAATGAGACATAATATTGTTCTTCTAACATGGTCCATGAAGTTTTTAATTACCTTTATTCTCTCTGAAGTAGTCTTTGGGGGCAGGGGATATAAACTATATTCACCCTTGGTTTGCCATTTGTACACCAATCATGCCTGTATACAACCAAAATTTTTAATATATTTTCTGCCCAGACACTGGGTATTTTTTCTTTTACTGGAAACATTTTTTTCATACTACATATTTTGATTATAAGAACCGCTGCTTTAAACAAACTCAGCCAGAAGCCTGTCAGCAAACGCTTTTTGTGCTAGAGCCACTTGAACTTAGCAGAAAGCATGGTGCCGGTTCACACTCACCTGCAATACTTTAGAGGAGTTCCTGAGAACTCTCTGCCATCAGACTCTGGCTCAGACCGGTTTTCAAAGTCAGAAATTCGGAACACAGACAAGCTGGCATTCACATAGCCAACCATGCACCTGAAAGAGATGCAGACTGCATAATTACAATAGTATTTGTCCCCTTTGCCTCTATGTCACTAATGCCTTTTCAATTAGCATCTCCCTCCACAGTGATGCTATGCCACGGATGTGTCACAGGCTTCCATGCCTCTGCTGTGGTTTCTTTTTCTTTGGAATCCCTTTTCCTTTGTTTGGAAGTGTAAATATTACTTATCCTTCCTGATCAACCAAAACCCCATCTATTCTGAGACTTCCTCACCCAGAGTCAGCATGAATCACCCACTTCTGTCTCAAGTGCCACTACATTTAGATCAGGATTATCCTTGAGCTTGTACTAGTGTTGGCTGCATACATATGTCTTTTCCTTTGAACTGCAGGATCATGGGAGTGGAACGGATGTCTTACGTTTTTATTTTAGGGTTTTTATTTAGTGGTTTAATGCACTCATGAAATCCAGCAACATGGAATTTAGTTGACTTGATGGGAGGAAACTGGCATGTCAGAGATTCTATTGATCTTCCTGAACAGGATGAGGAGAGAGACAGTCAGTCACCTTAACAACTACTCTGCCAGCTTCCTTCCTTCTTACATATTTTAGAGTACAAAACAAGGGGCTTGATGATAACATTTTCAGATGATTGTTCTTTGTTCATATTTATTTTATATAATTCTTTAATTAAATAATTTACTCATTATTATTACTAATGTAATAATAATGTGTATGAGAGAGGGAGGAGAGGGAGAAGGAAAGGGAGAGAGAGGGAGAGAGAGAGAGAGAGAGAGGGAGGAGAGGGAAAAAGAAAGGGAGAGAGAGTGAGAAAGAGAGAGAGAGTGCCACATATGTGTGTGTTTGGGGCATCATGGTGCATCCGAGGAGGTCAGAGGACATCTTTGTGGAGTCAGTTCCCTCTGTCCATATTTACATGGATTTTTTTTTGGGGGGGGGGGTTTGAACTCAGGTTGCAAGGCCTGTGTAATAAACTCCTTTGCTTACTGGCCCCACCGCATGTAATTCTTTAAATGAAAAAAAAAGTTCACCAAATAGACTTATTTAGGGATTAAATGACACCATGTAGGTAAAGCATATAGTACTACATTTAGCCAAATGCAAGACAAATGTGAGTGGTGGTTGCCCATGCACGCCATGCCTTCTGCAGGTCATTCATTGTGGAATGAATAACACATGGTCCCCAGAGTGTCTTCATTATCACATCTGATGTAATTGTCCTAGGCTACTAAATCTTAAGCCAAAATGATGACCAAGTGCTGGGTATGACCCATATCGTACCCAGGACAAACCACTGTCTTCATCATGGCCTTTACAAAAATGATCTGAGCTTGAAGAACCATTTGTCCAGACACTTGAGGGTTAAACACATAGTCAGCAAAGATGCAACATTCCCCAGTCCTCCTACTTCTCCTTGAAACAGTGGTCTAGAGGATGAATGGATGAACTATCTAGAACAGGGCACGCAGACACACTAGCAGCTTGGTGATAGCTGTTGCAGACAGAGCTGGTGGTTTGACACACAGAATTTAGTCATTATCTAGGAGCTGAGCAGTGGTCTGGGAACAGGCAAAAGCCAGGCCCAGTCCTGACATGGAATTCTCACACCTCCACCTGTACTCTTATCTCACAAGCCAGCTCCAAAGATTTATGGAGATTAAAGCTGTTGTCTTCTGGTTTTGTTTTAAATGTCCATTGACTAAATTCCAATACGACACTTGTCTTATGAATGACATTGTTCATTCTTTACCCAAAGAAGTAAAAAGGAGAATAAATCTGTGAACCAGTTTACTAAGCATATTCATGAAATACCAGGCACAACCCAATGTTGAAAATGGGTCTCCAGTGGCTGGTTACTCATACTTATAGAATTAAATGTGGACCTAGTATGCAAGCATATTGTCTTTCTATAACATCTTGATTGTCACAGGAGAAGGGACACTGATACTGAACTGTTCCCCTGATTCTTTTTACAATGGTAAAATCCCATCACTTCCGTATCAGAAAGTTGAGTGTGCTGTGAATTTACAGAATTGGAATTTCACACTTCCTGAATCAGCCACAGAGCAGCCGGTGATATCTGTCCAGCTACTCTGTACATTTGTCATAGTTGGAGAGCTGTAAAGGGCAGGCCGATGCCATGCCTACCACTCAGTTTGCTGGCATATGCTCTGCATACCCAGAGAGAGAGAGAGAGAGAGAGAGAGAGAGAGAGAGAGAGAGAATATAAAGATGAAGCTATCCTGATGATAAGAGAAAAATGAGAGGAACCATCCCCAAAAGAGTACCGGACAAAGAACAGTCACTTATATTTATGAAGGAAGTTTCCCTAAAGGACAAATAGATGCCTCTGAAAGTATTACCAAGTAAGGAGACTTGGATCAGGACACAGACTTCTTTCAAGTAACTTTTGAAAATATATCGTGCTTCTAAAAGTGAGAATTCTCCTTTGAAAACGTTGGTCACTTAATGTTTTTAATTCCTTAACATACAAGATGGGGACCTTGTGTGATCATTGTCACCAGGAGGGAGAACAGAACCTGAAGTTGACCTTCAGGTTTGTTGATTGCAGATCAAACTTGCTGCTGAATGCCTTTGAATCAGCTATAAAGTTTGCCTTTGAAGTTTTAGGTATTGTGACACTAACAGCCTGGGAATCAAAATCAAAGGCTGAAAAATGCCAGGGGAAATAAGACTGGGTTTATGTACTTAAAGACAAATGTGTTTTATAGATAAAGTGTCTCAGGCTAATAGCTGAGTACAGAGTGATTATAGGATTTACACAGATATATTCTCTATTATTCATTCAGTAAGATATGCTTGTGATTAACTCTGTGAATGTGCAGAGTCCCTGGTCAGGGCTCTAGCCCTTTATGACTTCACCTTTTCTGTGGAAAAGCAGCTTTGATTTAGTAATTACCAAGGGCATCTGTTTTTATGTATATGTCACATGATAATTCTGAGGCCAAGAGAATTCTGTATCCCTAGCATGATCCCGAATCTTAATGCCTGTCCAGAGTTCTCCAAGTTCCTTTCTAAGGACCCATGTAAATATACCCCCTCCCAAAAAAAAGAGGTGGCTTCACCCCAGAAGAGGAAGTAGACTCTTCACCAAGCAATGAGCAGTAAGAGCTGCAGCTACAGTAGATGAGGAAGAACCCACAAAGGTGAAATATGAAACTCTCAGAAGATTTTTTTGTGTGCATACAATGTATAGAAAGTGTTGCCTTAAGCGATTTCTTTTCTTTGCAGACCTGGCTAAAATAGACTGTCTTCCCATCAGCAGCCTTAAACACTTGACTGCTGGGCACCCAGAATGGGAGAGTGGCTCTACTTTTAATGGTCATGAAATGGACATGAAAGATGTGATTCTTCATTTTAAGCAGTCAGCGATCTGCTTGGGAACAGCACCATAGGTGGACCAGGAACAGCATTAGGCAGGCCTAAATGTATCATCTCAGGGACAAGGGTCGTGGGAACCAAAAGACACTATGTACACAACTGAAGGTGTTCTCCATGGAGGAGCCAAGGTGAGCTCACCCAACAGAGAGGAGAAGGCGGCACTGACTGTTGTAACACAGTGACAGGCTTGAAAAGAGTATGTTTGATTTAGGTTCAATTTAAAGGGAAATGAGTCATTTCTGCAGTTGGTATATATCACAAGTGGGATTTGACTCTAGTTTCTCATTGCATTGCAAAAGCCTACAACTGTCTATGATTTTATGGTGCTTCTACTCTGCAAGCTTCTTTATTTCTAGAGCATTTCTAAATTGGACAAACAGCAGAGGAAGAAGAAGAGAAAGAGAAAAAATATGATGAAAACAAAGAAGAAAAGAATCACTGTAAAGTAATAGGGTATCTGCTATGACAGAGCTACGACTCATGAAGGAACACACACATGCGCGCGCGCACGCGCACACACACACACACACATACACACACACGCATGCACACACACACACACTATACCACACACCTACAGACCACACCCCACACATCACACACATATACACACCATTCTCTACACACACCCATGTACACATACACCCAAACACACATACACATGCCCACACCACATACCTACACACACACTACACATCCATACCTGTACACACTACACACACACAACCAAACACACACACTCCACAGCACACAGCCACACACACACACACACACACACACACACACATACACTCACCCCTACATACACACAGACAAAAACAAGAATATTGGCCAATGGATTAGAGATAAGAGCTATAATCTAGAACATTGCAGATGGCTCATAAAGAGAAAATTAGCAAAGAAAATTTCCAGAGATGGACAGAGAGTCCAATAAAAGGAAACCAAGGCACAGTAGGTAAATTTTAATCACTACGAACATTGCTTTAAGACTGGTAGGTTGCTAGAATTGTAGAGCTCTGCTTCACTCTCAACTCTACACATCTATTCTCTGTTCATTTTGATTCTCCAAAAACCAATGACAAGTTTCACCATAAGCAGAAGTGGAGAAGGATCAAAAGACTTTATTAAGGATTAAACTCATGAGGTTTCCAGTGAGATGAGCCAAAGAGTCAGTTGGGGCCCTGAAGCTAAGAATAGAGAGGTCTGTGTGGGTGTGGCTCTACCTCTGTGTAAGTTCCAGCAGTTACGGTGAAGTTCGTCCCTTTAATCTTCTGCACTTCAGAATGAGGATAATAACATATATCCTTCTCCGAGTCATTTTGATAATCAGATTCAGAATATATCTGAAAGTGGCTTCAGTGAAGGAAAGTTTTTTTCAAGTTAAATCAAGTAGAGACTGTTGACAGTGATTGTAATCAGGAAGCCATGCCTGGGCAGTATGATCCAAGTCTTTAGGTCTTGGTACTAAAGAGTTGATAGACAATTAGTCTTATCACTTAAAGTTGCTAGACAATAAGTGTTTAATGGCCCCATGATTACTGTAGTAGACGACTTCATAGGAGCCTCTTCAGATGACTAGATTGTGAGCTTTGTCACAGTCCTCAATCACTCATGCTTTAGTGCGTTCCTGTGGAATAATGGTGAAACTGGACCCTGAGTTTGCTTAACTCAAGTGAGTTACTCCATTTGCCTACGGTGGCTTAGGGAGCAAATTAATTTGGCTAAGACTGTAAACCAGGGGGCAGGACTGTTTTTATTAGGTGCCAGCCATATAAGATAATTTTCTAGGCATCAAAGACCACAGGCAGACATCCAAATACCACAATTAGAGTTAGATTATTATTGTGACTTTAGGGACTGTTAATGTATGCTAAGACTTTCATCAAAGTACAGAAGTAAAAGCTAGGTGGCATGTGATAATAATGATTATATTTTATCTGATCACACACATTCTCGTCTGAACCTTAGAACACAGGGCTGTGTCTTAATTTGACTGATCTTAGCTAGGGAAAACAATATTCATACTACACAGAGAGCTATTGAGTCCCTTCGGGTCTTACGTGCAGGGGTCCACAGTCCTCATGTAAAATTTGCAGCTTCCAGACCATGACTGTGTGACTCTCAGATAGTAATTCCCTTTTTATAAATTTGTAACATTTCCATAGCTACGTGGTATACTGGATGGTGTGCTGTTTTTGTTGTTCCACACATTAGGAGCTCACACACTTGTGGATTCGGAGTCGGCAGGAGTCAGAGGGTAAGGGAAAGTATATAACTGCTCTCACATCAGACTCATCTGAAACTTGTCTGACTTGTTGGAGCTCCAACCCTTCGGTAAATGGGATGTGTTTTCTTTGGCTGAAAACATAATGATATAATTTCACTTCCTCTACCACAGACCTTGTCTGGGCTTGTGTGTCACATGCCTCTCTCTGTGCCTGGCACCATGCGACAGATAAGCAATGGATGTTTCATAACAGTTTTACAACACTTACTTTTGCCCGGCTTCTCCTTGGCCTGCACACGGTCCATATTTATAAGCATATACTAAACGAGGGATAAAGTCGGATGTTATTGCTATGACGAATGCATTCGTAATAACAGAGAGAATCCCAATGCCTTCAAGAATTCCATACCAAATTCCTGGTCAAAGAGAAGGGTGATGTTAGTTCCTCCAGAGGTAGTGAGAAAGAGCAAGGCGAACCCACCTGAGAAGGTCTTCATCTACTCCAAATGCCTCTGGCAACAGGGAGTTATTATCTGTGTTTCCAAACAGTTTGGAATTTAAGGAATTCCTGTAGGTGCTTGCATGTACCAATGTGTTTACGGGCAGCATCAGACATAAGCCAAAGAACTCTGGCCACCAAGTCATTCATGTGCCACCTGATAAGATCAGCACACAGTGTCAAGCCCCTAACAGACTCAGAGGTAATGGCCAGGTCTCTTCTGCTCACCTTTGCAGACTGTCCCAGATATGCTGGTTCAAGCCGATGCACAGTGAGTAAACACTTGGTTCATTTAGAGGGCAAGACGCTACTCTGAGCAAAATGTCTGCATCCAGTTCCCAGATACACTTGCTGGCTGGTGCCTAGCTGCCTTGTTCTCAGTCCTGGATGCAGGTGTGTATCAGACAGTCCATATCCCAGTGGCTCTCAAGAGTGCTACATCTAGTGCACAGTTGCACTGGATCATAACCCAAAGATTTCCAAATTATATCAACATAAATACTAAGAAATATAAACTGAAAACACCCCAGAGATAAAGGATGGCTCTTCTTCATGATAGAATCAATTAACATAGAAGGAATGGAGAGGATGGGGAACCACCATTGACTCAGTACTTTTAGCCAAAGACAAAAACTCATTTCTGCTACCAGAGAAACCAGGTTTTGCTTCATGCGAGTAAAGAAAATATTGAGGAAAATGGGGTATGGTGGGGGGAAGCAAACAGATCTATTTTTAAAAGTGACCAATCTATATTTTACATTCTAAAGTCTTACAGCAGAAATGACCAAACTAAGAATCTACTTAAGCACAAATTCATCATAAAACACTGGAAATCTAAAGCAAACTCTCTGAATAGGTGGCTTTATTTCTTGCATAACATTCTTTAAAACCTATATAGTTGGGTTTTTTTTCTTCAAAAATTAGCCAAATCAGCTCACATGAAACCTTGAGGATTCCTAAAGTGTATGGCTTTTTAATTTTTTAGTATTTATTTATTGACTGATCGAGTGAGACAGGGTCTTACTGTGTAGCCCTGGTAGGGCCAGAACTCATTATGAATATCAAGCAGGCTTTGAACTCAACAGAGATACACCTGACATTGTCTCTCTAGTGCTGAGATCAAAGGTGTGTGCCACTGGATCAGGCAGGTTTTAAAAGTTTGCCTACAAGTTGTTTCATAGATTCAAAAAAGCATACCTGGACCCCACTTACCTATGTCTTTGGCCCTTGAAGCCAAAGGTCTTCTCCACTGAGTAACAAACTTATAAGCATCAAGTCGGATTTCAATGATGTTATTCAGTAAGGCCAGAAGCGGTGCTAGAGGAAAAGCTGCCACAAAGATAGTCGTGAATCCGAACTGAAGGACTAGGGAGGAAATGGGAGAGAATGAACAATGTTACTTCCCCATGGCTGCTTCAAAGAGACAGTAACCCAAATGTATCACTGCATCAAGTCCATGCGCAGGCACCAAACCCTGATACTATGTTGTGCTTGCAGACAGAACCTAGCATGGCTGTCCTCTGAGAGGCTCTACCAGGCAGCTGACTGAGACAGATGCAGATACTTACAGCCAACCATTGGAGTGAGGTAGGGGATCCCTATGGAAAAGTTCCCTATTGAAGGAGCTGAAGGGGATTGCAACCCCATAGGAAGAACAACAGTGTCAACTAACCCAGACCCCTCAGCAAAAGCCACCAACCAAAGAGCATACATGGCTTGGTCTGTGGTACCCTATATGTTGCAGAGGACTGACTGCCTTGTCTGGCCTCAGTGGGAGAGGATGCACCTTATTTTGTAGAAACTTGATGCTCCGGGGAAGAGATGCTGGCAGGGGTGAAATGGGGGTCGATTGGAGGGGGAGGGGGTAAGCAACTTCTCAGAAGCAAAGAGGACGGGGAATGGGGTGAAGAACTCAAGGAAGGGGAATTGGGAAGGGGGCAACATTTGGAATGTAAATAAATAAAATAACTTAATTTAAAAAAAAAATAATACACTGAAGAAACCTCTCTTATAAAAAAGAAGGCCATTAAGGCTGGACAAAGAGGTAATTCTTGGGACTGAGAACAATGGAATCTGAGAGGCAATAAGTGTATCTCAGACCCCAGTACTTTCCAAATGTCATTCACTAACTGATGGAACCAGGGCTTCTTGGCAGACAGTTTGATGGTAGGTCTCAGTGGAAAAACACACTAGGAGACTGGATTGTCTTATGGAAAAAACAAAGAGATGCTCAACAAATGATGGGGGAACATCAACAGGACAAACGTGTAGGTACTGCCAACAGCTGAAACTGGCGTAATGAGCACAACAAAATCATAGCGGTACTGGATCATAACCCAAAGATTGTCAAAGTCATATCAACATAAATACTAATAAATACAAACTGTAAACACACAGGGAATAAAGGGTGGCTCTTCTTCATGGTAGAATTTAATTAATAAGCATGGAAGGGATGGAGAGAATGGGAAGCCACCATTAATTAAACTTTACATGGAAGAATACTACAGTTAGTGGGTGGAATATTGAAAATAGGATATTTGTATATTTCCAAAGCATCTCCTCATGTAACACTTAAGATATGCTGATGTGCCACACCCTGATGTGATGGTCTCCTTTTGACATTCTTCCTGCTCATGGTCTTCTTGTGTAGATACTAGATCTCTGCTAGTTGAACCATCAGGACCACTTGACTCCAGATTCCATCAATGATACTTCATTACTGTCTTCTACTTCTTTTCCATTGTCCCTACTTGAGTTCAGACTCTGGCTTTCCAAATGGCTGTCTCTCCTGACATTCACCTCATGTCCCCACTGAATTGCTATCAGTCTGCACAGAGTCTTGGTCCCTACAAGAAATGATGCTTCAGAAGGGTCTCACTGCCTACAGACCAACTCCTCCTTTTCTCTATACCATTCAAAGACCTCAGTGATTCTTCCATGCAGATTTCTAAGCTTCAGGATCAAATGTTCTTCATGCTCCAGACTTGGTAAAAATCCTTTGCTCTGGCCACACTGAACTTACAGTCTTGTGAGTCAAACATACACATAATGTCTCTACTGATAACTAATGAAACTCAATTCTTCCTTTAAGGTTAAGCTCAAAAGTGCCCTCTTTTGTAGATTCACAGTTGCATGGCCTCATCTGGTAGCTTCCACTGTTGCTAAGCAACACAGAATGCATTTATTTGCATTTATGCTTTGGTCTCTCTTTTTCCTTATCTATTCTGGGCTTTGTGAAAGTAGGAATGTGGGTCTCATTATGTCTCTCCTTCCCACATATATACTGCAGTGGTTTGTGTATGGAATGGGTTTGTTAGGTACTAAATTATGCTGGCTTACTGACTAGCACATAATGGCAATGGCAAAAGGCCTGGAACAGCAAAAAACGTCAGCCCATCAGGTGAAGGTAAATCATGATAATGATGCTCAGAAACATATCTATATCTATACATATCTATATGTATATGCACACATATATACATAATACATTATATATATGAACACTTCTTTAATCTGAGAAATGTATAAAAATATAGCTGATATCATTAGTAACAGTAATGTATAGAATGCTTCTGCCTTCCTGTCAGGAGCAAGATGCCCATGTCAGCATTATATGAATGGTTTTAGTACAAGAATAACCCAATCATTTAATGATTAGAAAGGGAAATATAAAATTATCATTATTTCTAGATGATGTGGGAGAACATATAGAAAATGTAAAAAAGTATATATGAATTATAATTGATATTAGTTTTCAGAAGGCTTCCTTCCTACAAGGTCAACATACAAACCAATGATAACTTTTTATAGTAGCAACAAAACAGACAATAAAATGAGGGATCTGTGTGCAGTTCAGGGCTGGAGTTTGTGCTTAAAATTCATGAGGCTTTGGGTTCAATCATCAGAATAAAAACCAAATCCCTGTACTACAAACAAACAAACAAACAAACAAACAGTATACAAATGGAAACATTGTGAAGGCAACATTATTTGCAACTGCCTGAAATTTAGCAAGGTCTTAGTAATAAATCTAAAGTATACAACACAAAACTACACAAAGACTATTGAGAAAATATATCAAGACAAATGCAGGATCTACCACATCCAGGGATTGGACAATATATAAATATTGTTCAAATTGTTTGAGGGCTTTAACTAAATTACAGCCTGTACTTCAGTAAAAGTTGTTGTTGGTCTTCTTAACAATAGAAATTGCGAGTGTTATGCAGCAACTTTATCTGACACGTGATAGTCTCCATATGAGATGTAGTCACACATCTGTGTTTGAATATGTGCTCTACAGCTTGTAGTATTTTGGGTTCTTAGCATTGCTAATGCTATGACCCTTTAATACAGGTCCTCATGTTGTGGTGATCCACAACCATAAAAACTATTTTGTTGCTACTTCATAATTGTAATTTGCTACTGTAATGTATTGCAAATATCCGATATACTGGGTATCTGATGTATGACCCTGAAGGGTTGAGGCCCACAGGTTGAGAACCACTGCTTTAGGCCGTGGGGTCTAACTGGATGAAGTGGGTCAATGGAGGCTATGGTTAATATTTAGAGAGTGAATCTGTTTCCAGCTCACCCCGATTCCTATTTGGATGAGATATAAGCTGTCATAAACTTGTGCATTCATGGAGCTGTCTGTCACCGTACCTTATCTGGCATGATGGACTGTGCCCCTCACACTGGAAACTAAAATAAACCTTCCTTTCACTGAGTTGTTCTTTGACTGACCATTTGTCACATTTGTCAAAATAATAAGAAAATCAACTAATACAGGACTCATGTCTATAGTATGTAAGTAGATGCTACAAATCACTAAGAAAAAGACATGCCTCCTACTCTCATGACATGGGTCAGATAGAAATTTAGAGAATAAATAAATGGTCATAAGCATCTTTGTTTAGTGTCATTAGTTGCCATAAACTGTCATATTAAAACCATGATGAGATGTTACTATATACCAACTAGAATATTTTTTTTAAAAAGCCTAACAATCTAGTATATGGATTTCTAAATGTGGATATCTAGAGTAAAGTGGCACATCCTCTTCACCTGCCCTTAGAACAGGCTTATTTGTGCCTAAGAGAGTGGGTGTGTGCTGGTAAGAGAACACATCACTTATAAAAATTATTGGGCTGAGTTTGGCCTGTGGACATCAGTTTGCCAGCCTCTTGCCTGCATAGATGCTTTTGTGTATAAGTCTGTGAAAACCCATCTGTATACTTGAGATTTACACGCTTTTCAAAATCACTTTATATTGCAATTCAGTAAGTTACAGTATTTAATAATATAATGAATCCAGGAAGCAATTAGAAAAAATCAAAACCAAACCAAAAGGAAGCAAGAAGATTTGCTGTCTGTCTGTGACATGCCCATATTATTCCAAGCTGCAGTGGTAGCATGGGAACTGCAGCATTCTACCTACATAAATGTTTCTTTTGGGGGGACATTATTATCCATTTCCTTCTTTATGGGGGAGAGTCCATTGAGAGACTCAAAATGGTGATTTCTCTTAATGAATTGCCTTTAAGTTTTATTCTGAATGCCCACATTGAGTTCTTCTCCAAGTTATATCATTCTACCATCATATAATTGAAACTCTAAACATCAATAGATACTCAGGACAGAAGCCATCTAAGAAACATTAAGCATCAATTCTACTGCTCCTTTAATTTTCAAATTCTCCTAGCCAGGTTTGCTTCCTTCAGATGTAATTCATCTTGCCCAGCTCTACTCTCATTTCACCTCTACATTTTCAAAAAAAGAAAAAAAAAACCCCAAAAACAAAACACACATGCACGCATATGCACACAGTGTATCTGACAAGAGAGCATTATAATTTCCTCACCAGATAGATGCTGAGACTAACCTGGGTTTGATTCTAAAGAAATCTGATTCTTTAACTAAGTGTAGCCTAGTAAAAGGCAAGCATTTCTTACTTCTTGTCACTTCTTTCCCATAACAAAAAATGGCTGCCCTGATGTACTTTCCATGATTCATGTCATGGCAACTGTGCTTACACTTCCTGTCTCTGGCTCTTCCCCATTAGGCTATGCACCCTTGAGAGCTGAGCGCTGTGTCATATTCCCTTTTTGTGTCTCTGGTGCCAAATGTAGTATTTCCTTGGCATTGAGTAAAGCTTAACAGATGTCTGCTGGATGTGGGAGTCAATCACTTTGAGTGATGATTTTTCTTTCTCTGTTTTGATATATGGAATTTCCCAGCATTTATTTTCCCATGGATTCAGTTCCATAATGAGGCAGTGTAGGGATATGGGGCATAGGAGGAGGTCTTTATGTGCTTGTGTGTGTGTGTGTGTGTGTGTGTGTGTGTGTGTGTGTAGGAGAGAGACAGAGACAGAGAGAGAGAGAGAGAGAGAGAGAGAGAGAGAGAGAGAGAGAGAGACAGACAGAGAGAATATGCTAAGAAATATCTCTACTTACAGGCTACAAGTTCAGCTCCTTCTGGTAATTCAAGCAGCAAGAAAAGGTTTGAAATGACTATCCTCTGAACATTGTTCATCGTGGTACTAGAGAATCTTACTCATGTGCTTTTACATACTGGATAAGCACGGTATCATTGAGCTAGAACCCCAGTCCTGTCTCTGCATGTCTTAAGATTTCGCCCTCACTCCAGAATCCCCTTACATGAATGGCCAGATGATAAGAGATGTACATTTAATTGAGTGTAGCTGCAGATCAAAGGCTTGCGTATATAATTAAGAGGCAAAGCAGATATCTTTCCGTACTCATTTCCAGGTATTCGTCGAAGAGTCCATAGGCATTCATTGGCTGAAGATTGTAGTCCTTTTCCCATTGTGGGAAATTTATTTTCCGTTCAGTCCCGTGTTCTTGTCGGACTTTTCTTCTAGTCCACCAATTCTGAATTAACCTAGGTGACAAGATCAGTTGTTTTAGAGAATTATACATGATTGTTCCAAAGACCAACAAGAAAATAATGAGAAAGAAGAGAGCAAGCATTTGGAACCACAGTTAAAAACCAGCTTCACTCAGGCAGGAAGATTGGGATTAGAGAGAATTCTGAATAACTGAAGCATTTCTATTAGCAAGTGGACAGAATGGCTGATGAACTTATTTGATTTTCCATATGGTCTTATGTTCAGTTGGTTAGAGAGCATCATGAGTTGACTTGGTACCAAGACAACACCTTGGACATTCAACAGTTAGAAAGTCTAGTTTACATGGCATAAGTTTGCCATCCTATCACATGAGTGATCATGATCAGTATAGTCTGACTGGAGGGACCTAGCACATCTGAAGATCACAATCAGCTTTCTCGCCTGGCATACAGATGCCTGTACTTCCTTCCACAAAGGCTCAGCTGCTTTAGCCTCAAGCTTGCCATGGTCTCTGATTCCTGTGAGATGCATCTCACTCTGACACTTGAGGCTGAGCTGTTAGCCCTCAGCAGCAGGCAGGAATATACAATACAATATGAAAAGTGGTGGAGCAAATGTCAGAGAGGAGGCTGGTCTGTGAGCTGGAGCATTCCAGGAGAAAGTGACAAGGTTTTGGTATTTCCAGGAATGGAAATGCTAAAACAAAAGTACATGGAATAAGGAAAACAAGAGGGGCAGCTATCACATGCTCTGCTTAACCCACAGCTCTGCTGTGTTTCTTGACTCATTGGTTGACATTTTGATTAGATTCAGTTAAATATCCCATAAAGTAAGACAGCATACTTTCATTTGTATCTTTATTTGTTAAAGGTCTTATAGACAACATTAGACACGTGGGGTGAGATTTTAAAACTTGGATCTAAGAACAGAAAGTTGTTGGTCTTGCCTCTGACAGGGCCCTAAGAGAAGGGGGTCCTCATTCAGCAAGTCCCAGGTACTTGTTCTAGCTAAGTGGACCTCCTTGAGTCCTGGAGAGCTGTGTCCCTCCAGAGTCATGGAGCTGGCATGGAAACCAACTGGTGTGGAATCCCATCAGACACAGAAAGGCCGCTATGTGTCCTTAAAGCCAAGCTGAGCAGAAGGAGCTATCACAGCAAAGCTCATAGCTGTTTTATGGAGATGACAAGATTCTGCCCCCTGCTACCAACCAGAAAACCTTATCACTGAGTGATAATAATCACTTTTGAATCTCTGACATTACCTCCCTTTCTAACTTTCTTTTTTCTGTAGTCTGAACTTACAATATTTTCTTTTTTAAAATTAACATTCTGACTTTTCATGGGAATGGAATAAAGATCTTATGAATAATTACATACCCAAGGATTTGTAGTCTGGAACCAAAAAAGTGAAAGACATCATTAAAGCACACTACATGCACACATCCAGAGTATGCACATGCATAGAGGCCTCATAATATGAGAATATTAAGTCACTTTTCTTTAAAGATGACCACTGGAAGGCCAACCAAGCTTCCACACTCAAGAGTATTTGGGCAGCAAAATAAGCTTAAAATAAAAAAGAGGACACATGAATTTGTTTGGATGGGTAAGGATATCGGTAGGAGCCTAGGAGGACTTGGGAGAGGAAGGAGAAATGACTAAAAATGACTGTATAGCATTCTCAAAAAATTGATAAAATAAAAAGAATGTTCACTTTACTTTGCATGAGTTGTGCTAAACCTAAAAGAGCCAATGTTTATTATTTTTACTTAAAAATGTATTGTTTGTCTTGTGTATATGTGTATGTGCTGTATGTGCCATGGCACTGCAGAGGTCAGAGGCCAACTTTGGGCCAGTTGTTTCTTGAAAATCTTTGAGTGAGTTCCAAGGGGATCCAATTCGTGTTGCCAGGCTTGGGTGGCCAAAGCCTTTCCCTGCTGAGCCATCTCGCTAGGCCCCTTTACTGTTTTTATGACTACCTTTGAATCTGCATGTGAGATACTGGTTTAACTGCTGAGTTCACAATGCTTACACTCAGCAATGTCCATCACGAGACACACTGCCCCTCCATGAGATAGCTACGGTACTCACGGGTAGCCAAGTTCCATGAAATTATTCCAGGTCTGCTTTAGCACCATTATAATACCCATTTGCATGCAGAGATCAATAAGGCATCCGCTAGGGTGGCACTGTAAGGCAAGCGAGCACAGAGAGCCGTCAGTCAAAAAACAGAAGAGTGGCCAGCTTCCACTCTGCACAAAGTGGCTTAAGGCTGTTTAACGGGAATGAGGGGGGGATTAACGGGAATGAGGGGGGCACTCACCTCTTCTAACCTCCACCTGTTTATCAATCTCAAGTAGGCACCTGGGTGTCCTGTAAATCTTTAACACAGAAGCGAGCATTAGCACTGTGGTATCCAGGCTTTCAATGAGTGCTACATTCAACTTAGCATGCCCTCTAAAGTAAATGATGGGAGCTGTTAAGGGTCATGTCTGAAGGGATGAGGAAACCCTCTAGAATGGTCTTCCAAGCAACATTTCTCTTCTGGCCATCCTGCCCAGCTGCAGAGGGCAAGAGCCCATCCTTGCTGTTTCCTGTGTCTTTGAACATTTCAGCTGAACATCAAGTAAGCAGCAGTTATGTTCCTGCGTTCACCCACATTTGCTTTTTGAGTAACAGCAGTGTTGGTTTGGTTGCTGTCATGGTACTTAACTATAACAGCAGTTTCTTGCTGCTGAAGTAGCTAAACAACAAAAGAGAGGCCTCTGCCTCCATCTCAACCAAACTGGACTCATGGCCTTGCCCTGTTTCCCGTCTCTTCAGATAGGATGGGTGGGTATCACGCATCATTACCATGAAACAGGGTATCCTTCCCAAATTTTGATCTCTGCTAGGTTTCAGAAATCCAGAAAGCCTTGGCTTCTCATTTCTACCCTCTTTCCTGTTGGGATGTCCTTCTGTGAAGTCAGGGACCTTGGCCACACTGCAGCTTTTGTCTCTTTATGTCGCCTACTAACATAGGTGTGACACCCACAGGCTTGACACAAGTGAGTTAGAAGTCCCAAGCTTGCCACCCATTGTTTGTACACACAAATTATTTTCCTCTATTTATCTGTGCAATCAAAGAGGTACAGGCGCTTTTGAGGAGAGACTATTTTTCAGGAAGTGAGGTGGTTTTGCAGTTTGAGAAGGGAAAGGAGGTGCATGATCTTCTCTTTCTACATTTTGCATTGATCACCCTACAGGGAGGGCCCTGGCCAGTGGGCTCTGAGTGTTCCATTCCCACTAGAGCTAGAGCGGGGATGGGGCATGGAGAAAAAGGCTTCTTACCTTCCGAGGAAGAATGCGATGTAAAAAGTGGAGCTGTTCAGATTGACAAACTGAAAAAGAAACATTTTCAAGGTAAAGCTGTTCTCCCACTCGGATTCTGTTCGAGGCTGTTCTGTGGGCAAAAAGGAGTAGGGTTTGAGAGGCTGGCCATGATCCTCTCCTACTTCCTGCTTTCCCCCCCACCCCCCACCCCAACCCCCACCCCCACTGACTAGAGGGTCATCAGGTGGCACTGGAGGCTCAGGCTTGTTGACAGTTGACATGCTACTGGACAGAGCAAGAGATCTCCAGGTTAAAGATCAGTCTAAAGAACAGTGTGGCCTCAAGAGACTATAGGTACTTCTTAAGGAAGGGGGCTTCCAACCTGTTCTGTGGTTACAGTGTATCTGGAGAGGCTAGGTCAGAGACAGCCAGGCTGAAAGTTCCTCCTTCTCAACCTTGGCTCTCTGCAGTCTCTTTGTTTTGACCGAGTTTCTGCCAGTTCAGCAGGTCATACATAAATAGAGTCAGACCCCACTGTAAAGCTCCTAATGATTCTAGCTCCTAGATCTTATATCAAATCCCAGGACAGTGAGCATGTTTGACTCTCAGGGTTTAACCCTCATGTTCTATTTCTTTCATTCTCATAAAAAACCATAGATGGCCTCATTTTTAGAACATTGCCTATATTTCAGCATCCATGGTGCACATCTGTGACCTTAGTCAGAGGTCAACTCCAAACCCATCAGATTTTGGCTTCCATAGTGCAAATGTCCTTTGGACAGTCAGTCTAGTGTGAACTAAAATATGGAGCCAGTTGCCCCAAAGATCAAGCCTCCAACTTAACGTCTCATGTCTGATGAAGTTATCCTTCCCGAAGAGCTCAAACAAGAATGTGTATTTAAGGCAATATCATTTCTTCTCAGTTTCCACATCCCTCAAGCTTCTAATTGCACATTTAACATTTCATCCCATCAATCCCTCGTCTATGACTTAAACTCAAAAGGCTCCCTGGGCACATAACGGAGAAGGGAAGAGGGGAGAAAGAATCTCAGACTTCAAATGACCGAAACCTCAGCATTAGAACAAGGTTGTGGTGCTGAGGAGGGAAGAAACACAAAACGCTTCTCAATGGATTTGATTTCACCCTGCAAACTGAGTTCTTAGTTACAGTGAGGGTTGTCTCAGTTGTCAGCTTGCTGAATACTCATTCATCTCAAATCATGACATGCTGGCCATTTTCTACCCAGTTGTCCCTGGACACAGCCTGGCCATGGGCAATTCCCTCTACCACAGTTGATCTCCTTCTTGGTGAAGGCATAGTCATGATGAAAGATATTAATGACATTAAAGGAGATAGGCAGAGTAAAATGGCCAGCTCTGTACAGGACACATCAACTCAACAAAAGGATTCAGTGGTAACAACTAGTCTACAAAAACTACTGTGAAATTCCTCCCCTTTAGATAAGCTACACACAAGGATATATTAGAGCAAGCTACCCGTGGGAACATGTGACTTTCTCATTGCCTATATAATAGTCCATACCTCATTAATAAAATTGACGCGATTTCTATAACTTGAAAAACATAGCGATGTACAGCTTATAGCTGCCTATCAGATTGTTCTGGTCAATTCCGAGGCCAGAGAAATGTTTTTAGACACAATTTGTCTACATGCATGTGTTTGTACAAATGTCAATTATCATCACCCCGACTAAATTCCTGATTTAAAAGGATACAAGTCTTCAAAATGACTAACTTTGAAAACTTGACACTTTTGCAAAGTTTTCTTTTTCTATGTAGTCCTAGCACATCTCAAACTCTTGAAGTAAAATCATCCTGCTTTAGTCTCCTGAGCCCACTGGTATTAGTAGAGTTTGTCACTGTGCCCCGTGGAACCCACCTATAATTCTAAAATGTGGGCAACATCTAACAAACACTTTTTCAATGATCTTGGATACTTCCTACATGTATACTTCTGTGTTGCTGCTTTCCATGCATATGTAAGGGAAAATATCTGCTTTAAATGTCAGTGGCTTATCAGTAGAACAGACATTATTACTAGACACATTTAAATTGTCCTGCTGAAGGGAAAGAATCATGCGTAATTCTCAGTAAAGGGGGCATTTTCTTCTTTTTAAAATGTGATATTATTTTTATTAACTGAGAATTTAGCATAGGCATTTAATATATTTTGATCATATTCTTCGTCTCTTCTCCCCCCAAGCCCTCCCAGATCTACTCATCCTCCTTATCTCAACTTTATGTTCTCTTCTGTTGAAAGTAATCACTGAGTCCATATTGCGTTGCTCAAAAACTCATGGGTGTGGCGCCACCAACTGGAGAGTGGCTGGCCTACAGGGGCCACAGTGGGGCTGGTCTTTCCCCAGCACACTCTGAGAAGAAGGGAGGCTCTAAGGCTTTCTGGATCCCTGGACTGCAGAAGAAGACCTTCACTTACCCAGATTTGTCAGAAGGAGTGCGACTTTTTCATAGAGCTGTAAAATAAATTCCATACTTTTAACAAACGAACTCTAGATACCCTAAAGCCTATAATTATAAAGAACATAGGCAATCAAGTTGGGAGTGAAACTTACTTTCTCATTGTTTCAAACAATGGGAAACATTCTTAGCAACAGGACACTTTCAGGGATAATCAGGATGGTGCAAGGGCTTCCTTTATGGTTTTAAAAAAATCTTGCTTCTTGAGGTTAACCCATTCTGTGGTAACAAGACTCAATGCCACTAATTACCGGTTTCCTGAGTGAGGCTGATCCTTCATTACATTCCTGAGTCAGCAACTGAATGTAAGACTCTCTCACTGGTTTCTAAGGCGAGCCCTCTCTGCTCTTGCTGTCATGGAATTCCGTGAGGTCTATATTACAGCACTATACATGCTGGGTTGAGCAAGAGCTATGGGAGACCCCCAGAGAACCAGGTTCTAGCTCTCCATTCATGCACTGAATACATCCTTGATTCACCTAGCTATCTGGTTGACTGATGGTCCTCAGAGGGAATGGAGAGGGAAAGAGAGAGAGAGAGAGAGAGAGAGAGAGAGAGAGAGACAGAGAGACAGAGACAGAGAGACAGAGATCATAGCTATCAGGAAAATACAGCTATCAGAGATTTTTCCAGAGAGGATATAAAGTGAAAGAATAAAATACTGCTTTCTCTAAAAAGAAATGTGATGAATGAAAATGAAAATTAGATTAATAGACTGAACAATATGAAAACTAAGATTACACAGATTGGAGTACCTTTTTTTCTTTTCTTTTATTGGATATTTTCTTTATTTGATTGGAGCACTTAAAAAATACTGTTTAAAATTCCCTAGGCGGGATACCAGCACTCTCACCTCTCCTTCAGACCTCTGCACCCTTACATATAGGTGGGATAAGCTTGGACTCAATGATATTCATGCCTTTCCTAATTTTGGAATTGTCTTCCCCAGGATTTTTGCTTACTGTAGAGCCAAGTGAAACGCTTAGATTGCATGCCTGGAAATATTCAGCTATGGCTACTTGCTCTGGCAAGGCAAATAGGTTTTCTACACAAAGATATAATTACTAAAGCCTTAAGATTAACAGTTGCGTACAGAAACTCCAGACTCATGGAGTCCAGTGTTAAAAGAGGTTTGTATAATTACAGCAAGAAATCATATGGTGTTGATTAGTCATATTCTTTTGACCATAAAAACAAAATCCCTGTAAACAAGAGATTAGAATGGGTGCTCTAGTAAAACTTATTTCAGTGTTAGGAAGCATGTTATCATTAAAATGACTTAATTATGTAATTGTCAATGATTATTCAATTTGGTAAAATGCCTTCCTGAAAAGTATAATTTTGGTTCTCAGTTTATTCTTTATTTCTTTCACATAACACACTCTTGTTCAAATGGATAAGTTTGTAACATTCATCTCAAAGGTCTCTAGAGCTTGTGATAATGCCAGTCACCTGGGTATGAACACTGGAAAACTGGCAGTTGAAAAATAACAATGGCATGAAGACATGATTTGTATTAGCTTTTTGAAAAATAAAGTATACAGAGACAAGAGAAGGATCCATGGCATCAATTCATACACACACACACACACACACACACACACACACACACACACACTGGGGATTGGGGAGGAAGGAAGGAAGGAGGGAGGGAGGGAAGGAAGGAAGGAGAAAAGGAGGGAGGGAGGGAGAAAAGGAGGGAGAAAGAAAAGGAGGGAGAGACAACAGAAAAGCAGCGACTTTGGCTATAAATCAGGAAAAGGCACATCTACAGAGAGAAACTAATTGTTAAGTAAGGGACCCTTTGATGAGTGGTTTGTGTAAAATGGCTGATTTCTTATTGGGCCTTTGAGATAATAAAAACATAGACAGTTTATTCTGATAAAGTCAGCAGGGAAATAATAGTTTCCAATCGTATTGAAACAAATCATTTTCCTCATTTGATTCAATCCTTTATCTTTATATAATGGAATTCCTTATCTTTTTATTGCTTGTAAATTATTACTTTATTTAATAAGGGCAAGACTAGTTCTGCTTCTTTTTGGATCCCATTTGGATGAAATATCTAATACGGTGTTTTATAGAAAACATGTAGTTGGGTCTTATATTTGTCACTCTTTTAATCAGAGACCCATAGCCATTTTATAACTTTATTTTTCAATTTTAGGGCACATACCATAAATTATGGTTGTCAATATCTGTAACTAATACAATGCTTTTAGATTTTAAGGTTATTTCCAAAACAAGATAGTTATAAATACTTCTAATTGGACATATCAGTCTAATCAATGCTTGTGAATTTCTTCTAATTTAAGCAATATTTCTGATTTACTGTATTTTTGTATTAACATTGTGTTTACTGCTTTTATAGCATGATGAAATGTATGATTCACATGTGGATGAATAGAAAGAATTATCACAACCTTTACTCCTATCTTGCTGGTCTACTTAGTGTGTCAGCATGGCTTTGTGATGCCATTTGGTCTCTAGAGAAGTAGAACAGAGTTGAAACAGTGTGATAGAGAGAAAAATGCCTGTCCTCTTCACTCTTCTTTGAAATTATTATTACTTTTTAATCTGTCTGTCTGTCTATCTATCTATCTATCTATCTATCTATTAATCATCCGTCTATCTATCTATCTATCTATCTATCTACCTATCTATCTATCTGGATTTTCAAGACAGGGTTACTCTGTGTAGCCCTGGCTATCTTGGAACTCACTCTGTAGACCAGGCTGGCCTCAAACTCAGAGATCTGCTTGCCTCTGCCTCCTGAGAGCTGGGATTAAAGGTGTGGGTCACCACCATTCTGTTTTGTTTTGTTTTGGTTTGGTTTGGTTTTTGTGAAACTATTTTTCAAGACACTGAATAAAATGCCATTCAGTAAACACATTTATTAGTTATCCAGAGGCATCAGAGTGTTAGGTTCAGAGAATTTAGTAAAACAATATGAATTCTAATTTTAAGCACATACTACACAAAGTAAACACACATCACAAAATCTTGAAAATAAGCATCACATATAAATTTGCTTCTTTAGTTAAGATTAGACAAATCTAGTAAAAAGTCAGAAACAGAATATATTATTTAAAATAATAACACAAAGTTTCTAATAATATGAAAAACAATCTATCCTTCAAAGATTTAATAAAAAGGTATTAATAATTAACACCCAAATGTTGATTTTTTTTTTTTATTCTGAAAACCCATACTGGCCAAAAATTTGAGTAGTCCAAACCAATTTAGATAGCTGTTAAAAAATAACTACATTGCTGGGTCACAAGAAGTATCTTAAATTGAGTATTTTCAGAAGTCGATATAGAATTTAGTTTTGCAATGCTCTCAGCTGTGCAAGGCAGTGTTCCAGCCATTAGCTGGCCATCCATCATGCTGTGATTGCTTCCAAAGGACTTAAATTATTATGTTTTTATATTCTGATGAAATCGGTTCCAAACTACATTACACACTTGGCTACTTTCATAATGGAATTCACAAAGCTTCAGGGCAAACTACAGGAGTGGAAATGTGGTGCTGGGAAGGGAGAGAGGACTGAGGAGGAAAAGAGTCCTGGATGAGTTCTTGTGTCCTCCTTCCCTCCCTCCCTCCCTCCCTCCCTCCTTCTTCCCCCTCTCTCCTCTTGCTATGGCTGCCCTTGCTTCTCACCAGTGTTTTTTTACTTAATAACCTTATGCTATTTTAATTTTAAAGTGGCTGGGAAATCAGAACACCAAAAGTGTTCATATTATACCTAAAATAAAAATTTTATTTAATAAAATTAATAATTTTAATAAATAAAAATAAAAACAAAAATTCCCTGTGAGGGAATCCTCTGGCTAACACACCTCAGTTTAAGTGTGTGGAAATTTTGGTTAGAATGAAATTTTGTTAGGACATGTATCAATAGGTTTGTGGCTTGGCTCTCATCATAGGTTGGTGTTTTGTAATTTCAGCAACTAGATATTTTGCCCACTCCATATACCCTCCTTTTAAACTTCAGTTTGCTTCCTTTCTGGACTGTCTTCAGCTGCATGAAGTATTGCTCTGACAACGGCCCCTGCTCCATACACAGGGACAAATACAATGTACTTGTAGGTCCAATGTGTAGTCCTTTATTTCTTAAGGAGGTGTATAAATAAGATTATTATTTATTATTAGTAGTGATGGGGATAGACCCCAGAGTTCTGTGCAAGTCCAATATATACTTCACTACTGTGTTACATCTCTAGACAATAATAATAATAATAATAACAACAACAACAACAACAACAATAATAATGATAAATTTTTTTTGAGATAGGACACTGTGTAGCCCAGGCTGACTTTAAACTCATTATGTAGTAGAGTCTGGTCTTAAACTCCTGATCCTGCCCCTGGCTCGTAAGTGCTGAGCTTACAGCTGGTTACCATTGCATCCAATATATACAGTTCCAGGGACTAGATCCAAGGCTTTATGCATACAAGGCAAACACTCAGACAACTGAGCTGCATCTCCCAACTAAGTTAAATTTTTGATAAACATTGAAATGAAAAAGACATTGGTTAAGGATACAGTAAGCATGCATTCATTGTATCCCATGTAGACCCAGGAACTTTCAAAGCTCTGGTGTTTGGTTAAGTTACTATGAGTCACCCTCCTTCTGAACTGGAAGCCATGGGGCAGCAAGGAATACCAAACAGTCTATTTTCAGTCTTCATGTGATAAAGTGTCCATGAAGTCATCAATCAAAATGATTAGCAGTTGCTGGTTTTTTTTTTTAACCATTTCTGATTTTGAAATTCATTATCTAAAATAGGAAATTATGATTTTAAAATTATGAGCAATGGGTAATCTGTGTTTCATTAGCTCAGTGATTCCTAGTTAAAGTTATTTATTATTGGGCAGATGGAATTCTCTTGGGAATTACACAAGGTTTATTGGTTATGGAACTTAGATTTTTTTTTTTCAGAGTTCTCCCGTTAGTAGGTTGGATTTCTTTTATTTTCATTTTTAAAAAAATATGTTTTTAATTGAAACAGAATCATACCATTTTCTTCTCTCTCTTTCCTGCATCCCTCCCTCCCAATGCTCTTCCTTGAACTCCTCCAAAGCATCCCCATTCTTAAGTTAAAAGCCTCTTTCTCCTTATTATTCTTACACATATACATATATGAATGTCTGTGTATGCACAAATACATATAAATACCACCTGCTGGGTCTGTTTTATTCATGACAACGTAAAATGTATCCCCATGCTTACAGCAAGATTCTGTTCCTTGGTCTTTAAAAAGTCTTAGTCAGTTTCTAAAGATGTTAGTATTTCAACATGGTGATATTAAGTATGATTATACTTAAGATACCATTCACATGAGCATGAGCAGAACAACAATTATTTGGACATCTAATTCTTGCCTGACACTGCTCAGCACATATATGACCTCGATTGTTTCCTACTACAAACCTCTAAGGTCAGTATTTTTACGTCCATCTGACCTCAAAGCCTACCCTTGTTAGCTCTGATTTTTCTGTTGTACAAATGACAATAATTTACTGAATGCCAGCAATGTGTCATGTGCTGCTTCTGACATGAAGGCGTAACTATAGTAAAAATAAGTCAAAGAGAGAAAGGGCCATGCTCTTACAGATCTACATACTGTGGAGAAGATAAGATAGTAAACGGAGTCAGAAGTATAACAGGGCCTGAGAAATGAATAGTACAGAGAAAAATAAAACAGGCATGGAGGCAGGGGATCATCAGAGGGCAGGAGCAAGGTGCAATTTGGAACCCAGTGATGGGAAACCTTTATTAAAGAAGCAATACTTGAACAAAGAGCAGAAGAAGGTGAGAGGGTCTGGTGTGCAGACCCTGGGGAAGGGAGGTGGGGAGGGTGTACTCGAGGAGAGCTAACAGCAAGGAAATATGAACACATGAATTTTTACTTTGAGCAAGAGAAAAGCCACTAACCGGTAAACCTTCAGTGGAGCTACATGACTGACCTACATGCATCATGTTCCATGTGGGTTTCAGCATTGAGCCAAGATTGAAGGGAGCTGACCTAGAGGCTATGGGGACCAGTTACAAAGCTGCGGAGATGACCCAGGTAAGAGGTGCTGGAAGCTTGGTTCTGGGCTGTGTGAAAAGTGGTCACATTCTGCCTTTGAACTTTGACCCTCATGTCTCAGCCTTGTCAGTGCTGAAACTACAAATGTGTGACACCATATCTAGTGTAGGTACATGTGGATGGCGTGCGAGGTGGGTATATGAAGGATGATGCTAGATTTATTTTAGTTTGAACAGCTAAGAGGGAGGCTATGGGGGGAACTGATCCTTAAGGGAAGATGGGGAGAAGCATTTGAAAGAGAAGGTGGGGCCTTGCAAGTTGGCTCAGTAGGTAAAGGCACTTATATCCAACTCTAATTACCTTAGACACGTCCCTGGCTCCCACATGGTGGAAGAAAACAACCAACTCTTCAAAGCGGTCCACTGATTTCTACATGCATACTGTATTCTGCATACGAATGCATGCGCGCGCGCGCGCGAACACACACACACACACACACAAATAAACAAGCAAGTATAATAAAAGCACTTAAAATGAAAGCATTAGAGATTGCTTAGCAGGCGGTTTCACATGTAAACCTGAGGTTCAGAGGAGAGATCTGGCCTGAACTATGTAATGGCAGGACATCTGAACTCAACACAAGCAGCATGTATCACTCCGACCTTTTCCTTAGGTGCCTATCTCAAAGAATGCTTCGGGATACTGTCTGCTCTCCCTTATTCTGATGAAGAAGGATGGGCATCAATGCTGCTGAGCTACATTACAGCTTCTGAGCTCGATTTTCCAAATGTATTCTTAAAATTTCACCAATGGGAAAATCAGTGTTGTCTTATGGACTAAACAAGGGAAATGAGGTCCAGGGAGGTCTCTGCCTTGTACAGAGAGTCCTGGAGCCCAGATATGAATCAAGTCTTTTAAATACCTGGACTTACATGTCAGTCCATGACTGACATGACATGTCTTGACTGTCTCTTTAGAAACAGAAGAAGAGCATCCCAGCTGCCCACAAGTTCCCTCCTTTGGCTTGTCTCTCACTTACCACGTTCAGCAGCATAATGATACAAAAGTTGATGCATACTGCAGTCCCTGTGGTTGCAACCTGAGAGTTATTTCTGATTAATGCCCACTTAAAGGCAGCGAAAGTGCTCACAGTCACCACCCGGTAAATGACAATCCCGAACACGGCAGCAATCACCACGCAGATCTGCAAGGAAGATGGAACAAACCCAGTAAGACCGTAGGGCCAGATTTCAGGAAGCAGATTTTCTGATAAAATGAGAAAATCCTGTGGTAGTGTTGCTTCTTCCAGACTGCCCCCCACAAGAATGCACTTTTCATCCTAGAGAATACTTTCTCTGTCTGGATTTTCTGATCAAATACAAGAAAACCACACTGCTTGAAAGCTGAAGTTCTGCCCATGGGTGGAAAGCAGAATGATTGAGTGATAAGACCAATGCATATTAATTATAGAAGTATTGGCATGCTTCTGATTACAACAGTTTATTTCCTATTCTTATTATTTTAGGACCTAAGTAAGGGCCTCTGAGTTCTGCAAGATTCCTTACGGACCCACAAGGCACCATTCTCTCTACTCTCTGGGAACCCTGGACATTTACATTTTTTATAAAGAATATTTATCCATTTACTTATCCATTATTTGGTGTGCGTGTGTGTGCGTGCATGAGTTTGAGTGCACGCCTGTGAGCACACGTATGCACTCATGGGCATGAATGTCATGGTACACGTTGGCAGGACAACTTATAGGTCAGTTCGCTCCTTCCATGTGGGGTCCAGGTATCAAACTCAGGTTGTTAAATGTGACAAGCACCTTTATCTGCTGAAACATCATGCCAACCCACACAACTCTTCTTGCTCCAAATGAGTTAAGCATTCTCAATCTTCAAGATTATTTTGTCTATTAACACCCATGTACCCACCTCCTGCTGAACGTGTTTGAGTGTGTGCACACACACACACACCCCTACACACACCTGCATACAGCCCAGTGAACCCTCCCCAGCCCTCTTTACTTCTCAGCCTGAGAACCACTGAGAACTGAGCCCTTCCTGAGCACCAGCCCATTCCTTTGGCTACTAGAGTATGGCACAGGCACTAAATGCTAACATCCTCTCTCAGGATGCTCCTTATCATTTCTAACAACCTGCTTCATCGCTGTCCATTTCCCCCATTAGAAAGTAAAGCCCAGAAGGCAGGGACAGTATCAGTATACTCCTACTATGTGTGTTGAATAAGCCAAGTATGCAATAGACATGTAATATCTTACTATTAGATGCATACACAGACTGAAGCATCTCTTATTGAAGATTCATGGCAGTTGGGAATAGTTTATAGCATATCTTCTATCTCTATAAATAATAGAATCTGATACTCCAAACAGTTTTTGAACTTTTATTCTGTGATTCCTAATAGAGACCATGGCCCATTTAATTATTTAAAGCTGGATTTTAAATCCAGTTCCCACAGTATAGATTCCTTTCCTTACAGTTTTCTTTTGTGTGAACTTTGTTTTCTGCTCACTTCTGGTGTGAATTATACAAAAAAAAACCCTGGAGTATGAGTCATAGCTAAGACTGGTCAGAATGATAGTAACACAGTATTAGTTAAACAAATATTTTAATCCTAGAGCTATTGATGGGGAAACAAAGTCTACACTAAAGGCCATACATGAGAGAAATATGATGATAGGATAACCCAGTGGATTGGTGCCAAAGGACAGGGCATGGCCATGCTACTAGTCAATAGTGTGACTTCACTACAGCCTCAACCTCCTGTAGAACAGGAAAACCTAATCTATATATCTAGAACTTATGTGAGAGATAAGTCAGTAAATACAAATGTGTATTAAAAGGCAACGCATAGCACAATTGCTTGCAAGGGGCACCTGAAGAAGGCTGTGGGCTTGAGTCTCTTTGCTATCTGCTCCTCCTTTTAACTCTGGATCTCTTCACTGGCTATAAGGAGTGGATTGTCTTGGTTTGTGGCATCTTTGCCCTAAATATTGTCTCAAGTTTTTGTTCCTTTCAGTAGACGGTGGGACAAGGCAAGAGGGATGGGTAGACTTATGAGCAGACCCTGGGGGATCCCTTAACCTTTTGGAATCTTAGCTGCTGTCACATGGCAATAGCAACGCCGCTTCTGACCAGTGAATGCAGCAATGAGAATTAAACTGTGTACTATTTGAAAGTGTTTTAGTAATGCAGGTAACCTGGAGGCATGATCACTGTTGCTACCATAAGGGTTTGTACCTTATAAAACTAAAGAGATTTTTAAAAGAAAAGTTTCAAACCATGAAGAATATTCCTGATGCAGAAACGATAAGTCTGCTGCACTTATCAGTAAATGCTTGATAAGGTTCTGGCTTTCCCGAAATGGGATTCATCCGCTCTTTCTTGGAATACTTGGCTTCAAACTGGGGTCGTATTTCTTCCTGAAAGACAAGCAGACACATCCTTATGTGCCTGGAGATATGCAATAAGAATGACTCTTCTTACCCCATCATAAAATGGAGTCCATAGCTGCCACACGGATCAGCCAGTCAAGGAAGTAGGCTTGGAGACACAGGCTTAAACATTTGGAAATTGATCGTTTGAAGAATATCCATTAATATGGTGATCAACATTCATTCTCATCAAAATTGATGTAACTTAGACTAACAGTTATAGTTTTGTGTTACCAGATTAAACTCCGCCTGTAGAAGCAGTGATATTTCAAACTGACCACCTGTCCTATGCCTAGTGTTTTAGAAGAGCTAAGAAATTGTCATGTTTATTATCAGGGAATGACATGGACAGTGGAACAAAGAAGTCTTCTGAATAGACAAATGTACCATTCTTAGCTTTCTTTTTTAAACCTAAAATAGGCTTTTAAAATGATTTATTTATCTTTATTTTATGTACATTGGTGTTCTGCCTGCATGTATGTCTGTGTGAAGGTGTCAGATCCCCTGGAAGTGGAATTACAGGCAGCTGTGAACTGCCATATGGGTGTTGGGAATCGAACCAGAGTCCTCTGGCAGAGCAGCTAGTGTTCTTCACCCCTGAGCCATCTCTCCAGCCCTAGTTTTAGTTTTTGTGTGCCTGGGTTTAGGTAACTAAAATCCGTGGTGAATTTATATTTTGATACACCTTTATGGGGGTGTTCACCTTTACTCAATAGATATTAAGTGCATTCTTAATGGTCTAAACTCCTTCCAAATGTTGCTGTGTATAGGCTCCCTCAATCTCAAGCCAACCTGGGGTTTTTGTTTTGTTGCGCTAAGCCTTACCCCAGTGTGACTACTTGACAAATACAAGGCAATTGTGGGATTAGAAAGAGATAGTCAGCAAGAGAACACACTAGAGTGCTCTGGTTAAGTAAGAACATGCTCTACTCAAGCGAACTAGGAAAGGATGGAAAACGAGCAAAACTGGGTAGGCTGGAGATCAAGTCCATGTGCACAGAGTGCTTTCATGAAGACAGAAGGTGAAGGAGACAGAAGGAAATTATGGAGAATGGAGAACAGTCCTAGCTTGAGACTAGTCATGTGCTGTAGGGAGATACCGTTCCAAATATGCTTGGCTTTTTTTTAACGCTATTTCAGACAGTGTAACTTGAGGATACAGAGAGATACTGGCTCTTCTGTTTCCTTAGGAAACTCTCGAGATACAGATATAAGGGCTGCTACTCATGAACTCTTTTTTGGCCTAGACAGTGCCTCCAAACCCAGAAAACCATTCTCTTAATAATGTTTATGAAATGTAAGAGTGAATGTCTTTCAGAATAAGAATTACTGAAAGATCCCAATGCCATGTATGAAAACTCCTTGTTGTACATCCTAAATAGACACAACACAACAGAAAGAACTAAGCCATAAAATAAATGAGTCCATACTTTCATGAGAATAAGAAGAAAACCTGAGTTGGAGAAGGGACTGAAGGAGCTGAGAGAGTTTGCAGCCCCAGGGAGGGAGCAACACTGGCAACTGGCCTGACCCCTCGATGCTCCCAGAGACTGGATCACTAGTCAAAGAACACACATGGAGAGACCCATGGTGCTGGCCACATATGTGGCAGAGGAGGGTCTTGATAGCCATCAGGGGGAGCAAAGGCCCTAGGGCCTGTGGGTGTTAAATCCCCCAGTATAGGAGAATGCCAAGGAGGGAAGATGAGAGTAGGTGGGTAGGTGGTTGGGGGAATACCCCGATAGAGGCAGGAGGAGGGGGGAAGAAATGGAGAGGTTCCAAAGGGGAGACCTGGAAAGGGGGAAACATTTGAAATGTAAATAAAGTATGAAAAAAAAAGAGAGAAGAAAACCTGTCAACATGATCTCCCTTGTCAAGCCAATCATGGGGCTCACATTTTTATAATATATGTCTCTATAAGCCCTGTGTTAATATAAAGAAACACACAAACGTATCTCTAGGAAAGAAACACCTATAGAAGATCTGAAAAGACTATATTTTTTAGATTATATGATTACCAGGCCTAGCAAGGCTCTTATGACTTGGGATTTAGAAGACCGGAGAGGACATAAGACTAAGGAAAGATGGTTGAGGCCCAGATTATGTGGGGTCCAATTGAAGGATGGGGTAGCCAAGTTTAGCATGAACAAATGGGTCAAGAAAAGACAATCAGAATCGGGCACAAATTAGGCAAGGACACAATTTATTGACCTAGAAGGGGGAATGGAGTAAAAAGTGGTTGAAGAGAGTATTGACAATGTAGATTTCAAAGGACTGAGCTTGCCCTCTTTGGCAGCTTGGTCTACAGCTGACCCCACATGTATCCACACCAACAATGAAGTTATCTGGAATGACTTCTTCTCAGTATTTAGCCCTTGATGTAATTTTGAGGTTGTACATATCTGGGGGCTGCTGTTCCTATAGTAATTCTCTAAGGAGAGGTGTTTTTCATGTGCCTACTGATAGTAGATGAACAACTGCCATCTACTAAGGTACAGACAATGAATGGTAGGTAGGGATTGTCCTGCTGAATCCCACATGCCTCTATTAGAGGAACATTAGAGGAATTCATGGAATTTTAATTCACTAGTGTGTAAGAATGGAACTCGAATAAAGCTGTTTGACAGAATATTGCCAAATGACACTGGACTTTCTCAATCCCCTCCCCATGGTAAAGCTTCATGATGTAACCTAGGTTGGCTTTGACTTGAGGTCTTCTTGTCTCAACTTCCCAGATGCTAGGGTCATTGGCATGTCACCCAGATCTTCCTTATACAACTTAAAACTCCTTTCAAGGATAGGTATTGAAAATGCACTCTGGATAATCTGATTTTCATCATCTAGGGCGGGTGACAACTCAAGGGATGTAGTTTTTGGTGGCCTGTGCTATAAGATGACATTCTGAGGTAAGTGACATAGACCTGGCATGTGATACAAGATTATGTGACATAGGTGACACAGACATGGCCTGTGATATAAGATACTCTCAAGTAAGTGACACTCTGAGGTAGGTGACTGACACAGACCTCCTCTTCTTCCCAGTCAATCAGATCCCAATCATAAGCAATCACTGCTCGACGTCTCTTCCAGAATTCCAGGAAAACGGTGGCTGGAACAGAGAACAAAGGTACTTTCAAACAAAAAGCCATATTATTTTCAATGAGTAATTAAGGCAAAGCAGAGAACGGTGGTTGTTTGGATCCCCCTCCCTTTTAAATCAGTATTTCCAACTCAATACCATTTAATAAAACAAAAACCAAAAACCAAAAACACAAAACTTTTGAGAATTACTAAATGCGAGTCAAGTATAATGAAAAATTAGAGATTTTGCCTAGAATTAAATTAAGATGTTTTGCAGGCTGGATCAGAATAGATTTAACAGAGATATAGCCCTTGGGATAAATAATACAGGAAACTTTCTTACCAACTTCCTGTCTACTGCTATGGTATTTGTTTTTTTAAATATATAAGGCAGCTAGGAGCAGAAAAACAAAACCTAAACTCTGCTGCCTTTGATGGACAGTAAATTTCTTTCTCCCAAATCCTCTTCAGAGAAAGTATACAAAACATTTAAAAAAAAAAAATATATATATATATATATATACACATATATGTATATATATATAACTATATAAATATTTAACTATATAAATAATTATATATATAATATAAATATCTTAGCTGGGCATAGTGGTGCATGCCATTAATCCCACCACACAGGATGGGAGACAGAGGTAGGAGAATCTCTGTGAGTGCAAGGCCACTCTTGTCTACATAGTAAATTCCAGGACAGCCAATTCTATATAGAGAAATCCTGTCTCAAAAATAGAAGACAATACAAATCCTTTTGTCATAAGGATGTTAAAGTGTGATTAAAAAACGTGGTTACAGCTCTTGGATGCTTTTTCCACCAACGTCATTAAATTATAGCAATGTTTAAAACTTAACTATACTTCTCCTTTGTCTGGCAAAATTTATGACTGCCACTCCCACTCGTCTACTGAATAGTCATCACAGCAAGGATTACCAACCATTCTCTGAGATACTTTCCTGGTGCACAGCAAAAGAATTGTTGCTGGGAACATGTTACCTAACTACACTTCATAAGGTAGGGCTGACCACACCAGACTGGAACGGTCACTTCCTCACTTCCATGAGAGAAATTATGCCTTTCTATGTTACAGAATGATGTTAGATCTTTGAATTAGAATGGTCTACTCTTATTTTACTGAATGTAGACATTTTACCCTGGTGAAAATAAATAAGTTTCATAAGGTTGATGGGACACTGCTTTGATGGCAAGAAGATGTAGCTGCCTGTATTTTATTTCCCTTATAGATATTAATCTCAAGCTATATACCTAAAACTTTATTAATTTTACTTATATAATTTTACTTATGAAAGAGGGTTTTTCATTTTTCTCCACCCTCTTTTTTTACCCTTACCCCTACTTTATACCTAATCTTCCCACAGGGAGGTTCACATGAGGCATTAACCTCAACTCCAAATAGCAATCCTTTTATGACATTGACACTGTCTTAATCAGAGTTTCTATTTCTGCACAAAACATCATGAAGCAAGTTGGAGAGGAAAGGGTTTACTCAGCTTACACTTCCATGTTGCTGTTCATCACTAAAGGAAGTCAGGACAGGAACTCAAGCAGGTCAGGAAGCAGAAGCTGATGCAGAGGCCATGGAGGGATGTTTCTTATTGGCTTGCTTCCCCTGACTTGCTCAGCTTGCTTTCTTATAAAACCCAGGACCACCAGCTCAGGGATGGCACCACCCAAACAGGGCCCTCCACCCTTGATCACTAATTGAGAAAATGCCTTACACCTGGATCTCATGGAGGTATTTTCTCAACTGAAGCTCCTTTCTCTGTGATAACTCCAGCTTGTGTCAAGTTGACACACAAAACTAGCCAGTACAGTCACATTAGGAAAATATGAGACATCTCTCTTCTTAGCATAGGTAGGAATAGAGTTAGGGTCTATGTAGATTGATATTCAAATATAGTAACCTCCTCTTGTCTGTAGGGTATATATTCCAACACCTCCATAGATGCCTGAGATTGTGTATGTAGTCTATGTTGTTTTACTATTTGGCCTTACTGTAGATATTAGCAACCCCAACACTCACTTTTTATTTCCTTATTAAGCAGAGAATTTCTATATTTTTACTTTAGGAAGCATTTTACAACAACTATCTGACATATACACATGAACAACATTGGTATTCTTGAGCTTCAGGTACATTAAGACCATTCCTAAGAAAAGCAACTTTAACACGAGCCCTGTGACACTGTGACAGTTGATCTGATCCTGAGATTGCATCTAACAGTGACTAGTAGATGGGTAGCATATACAATGTGGATACTCTGGATGGAGTCGGAACAATTTATATCCTGGAAAGATGGAGGTGGTCTGTGTAAGATTTCATCATGTAGTTCAGAACAAGGTAAAATTTAAATCATAACTGAGTTTTGAAATTTTATATTCATTATTATTAGACCATGGTTAACCAGAGTAACTGAAATAGAAAACAAATGAATAAAACCAAACAAATGACACTTAAGGCACTATTGTGCCAGAATACTTTTTGGCTTAGTATCACATACAGTTGAGAAGACAGATTTAGGAAGCACATAAAGGACACTCAGTGTTCAGGATATATACCATGCTTAATTATTTTCTCAAGTAGAAAAGTCACTGTCAATTTCAAATAAATTTGCAACAGGCTGTTAAAATTTTACCAAAGCCATTTATTACATTTATTTATTGAAATTAGACATGGCCATAATCTACATGATCATAAATAACTAGCCTCCTTTTGGGATTGAAGACTTAGAAAGCAGATGCATCTTTCCCAGGCTCCCTGTATGCCCCACCCCCTAGATGAAGAGAGAAGATGGAGCCACATGATAGAAGGAACCTAGCCATTCATTGTATGGATCCTACTGAAGGTCAGCTGTTGGGGTGATAGCAGTTGTTTTGTACTTGTTTCTACAAACAGGAAGAAAGAACACACTAACTGGTTCCCATCTCACTAAGGCATTAGAGATATTCAGGAAAAACTCCTCTTAGACTCTCTCTTCAGCTCCATGCCATACTCCTTAACTAACACATAGTGATGAAATGATAGAGTTGAAATTTTGTCCTGATGTGTCACTGGTGTTTTAATTACCAGGTTATACTTTAATTCAAACTAAAATTGCATTTCTATTGAAATGAAAAGACCCTAAAAGAAAAGAAGTGCAGTTTTCCAATTATTTTGGGGTACTATGCTAAAATAGTTGTAAATATGAAGGGGTTATGCTCCAGGGCTATAGGTTCAGTGGGTGAATTCGGCATTTACTTGTATCCTCTATGTAGAGCTCTAATTTTCTTAGAGGGGGCCCAGCAAAACCCACACTTATTCTAAAAGCTGCAGGGATACAATGCTACATTTTCCCCTACTGATAACATAATTGGTTTTGAAAGACCTAATTGGACTCTTTATCTTTAAAATGTCTGTTCAGGAATGCCAAGAGAAAAATTATGCAGATTGCTAGAAAATAAATGTAAAAATATTTGAAAAATTAAAAGACTTAAAGATCTTATGGTGTAACTCCCCCTCAACTTGTCAAAGGCTTGTGTTCCACTTATTTGAGTTAAAAACAAGAAAAAAGGCCCGATAAAGTGGGCATTGTGCATGGAAAGAAATAGGGGATGCTTATTTCAGAATGATGACCTAGCCTTCGATGACTCAAAGCAGCTTCAGAAACCTACTTAAGATAATTTTCTTGAGGTTCTGGATTTGATTCCCAGGACCAAACTATTAAAAAAAAAGATTCATTCTTACTTTCTAGGATATATAGAATGGATTACTTCACACACACAACTAACTTTTCCACCAATACTAATGTCTTTTTAAACATGTAATTAGTAATATCCACAGATTTCATTTTTACCAGTCCTTCATAACTCTCTGAGAATCTTTGCCTGGACAAGATGTGGGGAACTAGAACATAACATGAGAAAGAGAGACACAAGACCATCTCCTGAGAGCTTAAATTGTAAAATACACACACACACACACACACACACACACACACACTGTAACTTAGCTAAGAATCATAAACGCATGGCTAAGAAAAGAACAGAGTACAAAACAGTAGAGAGAAAACAAAATCACTTAAGAGGAAGCTGGGGATTTGAACAAAGGAGGTCTGTATACACCAGTTGAGGTGGCAGACACTTCTCAGTTCCCACTGGTTCCCATTGACTGCATTATAGAAAAATGGCTCACAATTTTCAAGAGAAAAAAATCTTCATGCAAACCGTATCAGCATCCAAAAATATTAAATATTGTTATCAAAGAACCCCAACAGCATATTTTTATAGTTTACTAATTTACAACGTCCAAAACAGGCTGGTGTAATAACGCAAATGAGAAACCAGTTTGTGAGATACTGTGGCATGTCAAAATGGGGTAACTTTAGAGTCCAGGAAGTGAGGAAGGAAGACATTAAGATCAAAGTTATTCAGTGGTACCAGACCCTTCGGGATGAATATATGAATTTCTATTCAGGATGAAGGATTTGAAACTCAGAGGGGGACTGAAGGCCAGAGAAGACAGTTTATTAAAGTCTGATCTACCAAAAATACTCTAAATATATCCTGATAGAAATCCAGTGTCAAGGGTATTTTATGCAATAGGAGCAAACAATGTTGATTAATCAAGCTGAAAGAAACAGTCCCCCTTCCATTCATGTAACAATTATTAACTACATTAATTTGAAGTAGCAAATAATTTGATAGATGTGGTGATTTTCATGCTTAAATGACACATGATAGTCTATTTGGTTTCACAAGCATTCTGACACAGGGATTCTTCAGAGTCATTTAAAAATATTCTCTGTCCAAGATGCATTTTAGCACTCTGATTCATACATTGATGTTGGGAAAGTCTGGAAGAGAGTACTGTCTCTCCAAGATCAGTTACCTCTGGGGATTCTGATGCCATTTCTGACCTGGTAGCTGAGGGAGAAGGGGCTTAACATCCACACCCCTTACAGAGGAACTATTGATGATTTCTGGGAAAGAGAGTCAGTTTTATTTAAGGGTGTAGTCTCTCATAGGCCATTCAGTGCTAGTGGATGGCACACCATACCCATGAGTATATATGGGCACCCCAAAATGGACTTCATGGACAGAGAGTTCCTAAAGGAAGAAATAAAAAATGGCTAAGATATATCTCAGAAGTCTTTGTCATTCTTAACAAAGTTGAAAAATGCAAGTAAAAACAACTTTGAGATTTCATCCTATCCAAGCTAGAATGGCTAAGATTAACCAAATCACTAGCAATAAAGGCTGGCAAGGATGGTGAGGGTTGGGGAACAGTCATTCGCTCTTGGTGGGATTGCAAACTAGGGCAGCAATCTGAAAATCAGTGTGGAGAATTCTCAAGAAGCTAAAAATAAATCTACCATATGATATGATGACCCAGCTATAACACTTGTAAGCAAATGCCCAAATGACTCAACACCTACCACACAGATACTTGATGAGATGTGCTCATAGCCACCCTATTCCCAGTAACTAGGAAATGGAAATAACCTAAATGCCACTGGGCTAATGAATGGGTAATGAAGATATGGTAATACTCACAATGGAATACTCTTTAGCTGCTCCTCTCTTTGCAGTAGTGGGAGGCCATTACAGAAATCTACAACTGGTCAAAAGGCAGAGAACAATCGATTGTGGGGTGCTCAGGCCCAGTTGATAAAATTGCAAATGCAATCCCCACACTTACGCTCAGGGAAAATCACGAATGAGGAGGAAGAAAGATTGTAAGAGCAAAAGGACCAGGAAGTCTGCTGTGAATCTGTGTCTCCTAGAGATGACAGAGAAGCTACAAGTAGGAAGCCTCAGAAATTTGTCAGCCTAAACAAGACCTGACCAATGACATTAAATATGTAACAAGCATATATCTAAAACAATAAAAAGGTCATAAATTTGAACAGAGGTCAAGGAATATGTGGACGGAGTTGGAGGAAGGAGGGGTAAATGACATATTATTTTAACTAAAATGAGAAATAAAAAAGAACACATAAAATTGGAAGGAGGATTGGATAGTGGGGTGGATCTGGGAGGAGTTATAGGGAGGAGTGGGGATGCGTATGATCAAAATACAGTATGTGTGTGTGAAATTCTCAAAGAATTAATAAAAATATATTAAAATACAAACTTGAAACAGAAGTATTTGCAAACATAAAAAGCACTTTTATCAGCATACATAAAGAACTCACAGAACAGAAAGAAGACAAACAGCCCAATAACAAATGAGCAAGCGATATGAACAAACACTTTGCCATGGAAATTATGTGGGTTACAAAGAAGGGCAAGGACAGATGCTCAACATTGTTGCTCACTAGGAAAACGTAAATCAAAGCTACAAAGCCCTGGCTATGTACACCCTTGAAAACAACTATAATTATAGAGACTGATAATCTGCAGTGTCTGTGAGCATGTAGCATGACTGGTAACTCTCATGGAGTGCTGATGTGATGTCAAGTCTCTGGAAAACAACTACTTATGACATTATTTACTTATCATATGATCCAGTCATGCCACCTGTAACTATTCATCCAAGAAAAGCAAAGACTTTTCTGAAAACAAAACAAAATTTAAAAGGCCGGCAATCCATTCATTCATGATAGTTAAAACCTGAACTGGGCACAAGGAACTATTAGTTGAGTAGTATACAAACTCTGGCACAGCCAGACAATGAGACAAATACCATCCTGAACTAAAAAGGAACGAACTACTGATCTCTGCAGGAACAAAAATGAATCTCAATAGCATTAAGTATAGTGAAAGAAGCCAGACACCAAACACTATGTGTTGATCCGTTTCTAACATAATCTGGTATGGGTGACTGTGTACTGGGAGGCAGGCATCAGGGTGTCAATGGACTGCCAAGCCAGGAGGAAGTTTCTACAGGATTAAAAAGTCTCATGCCTCCATGATGCTGGTGATTACAACACTACATAGAGTCAACAAAAGCTGTCAAGTTGCCCATGGAATACTGCTGGACTTTGTTGTATATAAATGATACCTAAATAAAGCTTAGGAAAAAACTTCCCACAATTCCAGAACCCACAGCAAACCACCATATTGTCCCCCAATTTCTTCTAGCCTAAATTTGGAAGATATTGGACTCACACTTTGTTTGTTTACTTTGCTGTACTTTAACCTGTACTATAATTAACAACCCATGATATACCAGGCGTCTCTTAAGAGTACAGACATCATCCTTTTCATTTGCCGGTTGTGGTTTCCTTTATCTTGGAAGGAAGCTCATAAGACACATCTTGTTTACACAGAGGTGAAACAATAGGCTGTCCGAAGGGAAGGTGAAACATTTCATCTTACTGCAGCAGTTCTCAATCTTCTTAATGCTACTACCTGACCTTTTAATATAGTTCTTCATGTTGTGTGATCCCTCAACCATAAAATTATTTTTGTTGCTACTTCCTAACTAGAATTCTGCTACTGTTATGAGTCATAATGTAAATATGTGTGTTTTCCAATGGTCTTAGGTGGTCCCTATGAAAGGGTTGTTTGGACACTCATAGGGGTCATGACTCCCAGGTTGAGAACTGCTGTTGAGGGAAGTACAGGAAGTCAACAATTCAAAATAACTTCAGGAAGTTCCTGAAAATGACTAGGTTCACTAGATCTCTTCTACACCAAATATATAGCCAGAAAGAGAGAGACTTCAGAGAAGACAAACTAGACAATGCTGACTCTAGTGAAATTGCCTGAAAGACACAACAGCTAATCTGCCAGGAAAAATCTCAGACCAACTCAACTATCTGCACAGGACCCTTTCCAACCTGTTCAGTCACCTTCAGGTTGCACAGTATGCTCCTAGTTTCTAGATTTTGTGAGCTGTTATGCCTGCTGGGGTGGACTTTGGTGATGCTATTTTGAGTCCTTTCTGCTCTTTGAGTAACCCCTCATTCATGTTTCTGTGAGTAAACCTTATAAAACTCATGATTCACCAAACTGGACTTTGGTGGTATCTCTTCTTTGGTCTATCATCAGTTCCCTCCCTGGGCGAGTAGATGTTAGGTCACATCTATCCAAAGATAGTATCATACACCACCACCCAGTGTACAGTGGCAAGAAGTGTACATTCTGCTAGCTACAAGGTCTTAATCGATGGAGGAGACTGAAATGGCTCTCAAACAGGGCATACAGTATCTGGCTTAAATTTCAGACTCCATTCTTGTTAGGTATTGCATAATTTTGATTAAGTCCTGACAGCTATAAAATGGACAAAGTAATCTATTCTGATGGTGTATGAGAGAATAATAAATTGTTATATGTACATGCATCTACACACAGTGGGTACTGTGTACATGCATCTACACACAGTGGGTACTATGTACATGCATCTACACACAGTGGGTGTTTTGCAATTATATGTCTCTTCTGTTTTAACTATATAACAACATTATAACTAATTAATATTTAATGTGATTTGGGCATGGTGGCACACACCTTTAATCTCAGGAGTCTGAAGGCAGATCTCTGTGAGTTCAAGGCCAACCTGATCTACATAGTCAGTTCCAGGACAGCCAGGGCTACATAGCAAGATACTGTCTCAAAACAAAACCAATATTTAATGTGATTTTTTTAATAGTTTGACAATGTCATTTTTGTTGGACATGTAGATAAGATTACAAAAGATGAAGTTAGACAAGTCTCCAGAAACAAAAGGCCAATTATTTTAATATTAATTTAAAAGGAGGCAGGTTCCCTCTGCTATTTTTTTACAGAGTTGTACAGAACTTTTCAATTTGCAGTAAAATATTCACTACCTTGTTATTTTGACTGGAAAGCTTATAGGGTCTCATTTTGATTGTTTGCTGGCAGTTAATTTTTAAAAGTAACATTGAGAGTTTAAAAAAAAAATAAGGAAAAAGGAGGACTCAGCAATAAAGATCAGAAGCTACTTCATGCAGGTCTCAGCCAGCATTTACTTCCCTGATGATTTGTTTTTTCTCTCTAGGGAGAGAAGCTAATTTAGCCTGCAATTATCATGTCCCTCAACTTCTTGTGAATAGACAGGAGCATGGAAGAAAAAGCCACAATATACCTTCAGTTAGAGTCCTAGATTCATGGTGTAACTTAAAGATCCTCATGGAGCCAGCCCTATGGCCATTCACTTGGAAACATGAGCAGAACTAACATGCAAGGCAGGGTAGGGGGCAGTGTTACAGACTGGCTCCAAATGGAGAGTTTATTTTTCTTCTGGTGACCACAAAGCAAAGTTAAAAAACAGCACATCCACCCTTGAAAATCCACTCTTGAAAATCACTCTGCTCTCATCAGATTGTGTCTAGCAATTGTTCTGAAAACAGAGAGCTTCTGTTTTCTTAAATGCTATAACTTGTCAATTGCAAGATATGATCCTGACAGGATTAGACTGAGCTCCATTAGAGCTGAAGTGCGTCTGCAAAACATTGCCATCCCAAAGCAGCAAAATCCATGTTCATGGTGAGTATGATGGCTTGTTATCTGAAGCCTGGGATCTCCAGAGCTGAAGCAACTGCTTACAAATAATACTCATGCCTATTTGGTAGCTAAGGAGCTACGACAGCTCACGTTAACTGTAGGCTTAGCTATATGCTGGCTTATACTTTGATTTTCTTGGCTATTGCATGAGCACAGTGATAGCAGTTTCCTTGGAGATTGTGGTGGAGATTAAATTAGATAAGATATGCACAGTGATTAGGACAGTTTATGGCAATAACTGTCTAATACCAGTATAATTATTATTATTTTGGATATCCTAGATCACTGTAAGAGACACATCTCTTTCTGCAATGGAACACCTGAGGTGATAGATTCTGGCCCTCAGACTAGAGCATTTCTGGGAATAACAGAATTTAAGCAGCAAGTTGTCAATCAAGATGAAGCAATTTAGACGGTGAATTGTCCAAGGTTTGCTTTGCCAAGAGAGACTCCAATATGTTTCTGTGTACCCAGTGTCTTATAGAAAATCTATTAGACTCGTACTACATATATTGCTAAGTACAATCTCCAGCCTACCCATTTGTAATCTCAGACATTTCTCAATTCCAGGCTCCACCATCAACCAGCTTAATCTTGGCAAAGGGACCATTGATAAAACTTGTCATTCACAGGATTGGACAACTTTCAAAAAACAAACAAAAAACAAAACTAAAAAACCCAACCTTTTACAATAGCTTTATTGGGGAAGAGGTGAGAGATTCTACCTTCAAGACAAAGGACACTGAACCAAAATTTCACTATAATATAACCTCAGTGATTTAATTGTGGGGGGTGGGGATAAACAACTCACTCAAAAGATTTATCAATGGGTATTAGAAACTGGAGAAATATTGAAGTGGCTGTGGAAGGTTTGTATTTAACTCTTACTGAATAACACCAGGAGACTACTTATTGTACATACACAGTATGTAAATTGTTCATTACACAGTAGATTAGCATTCAGGGAAGAGCTAGCCTTTGGGGATGCTGGATAAGGATGTTTATGGCAGCTCTATCCTTGGTTATGAGTAAGTTCTTCTAATTTCCATCAGCTTACCTGGCACTATTTCCATTTTATATGTGCTTGGGACCAGAAAAAATTAGGCACTACTGACTTAAGAAATAAGTTCATTTTCCAAAGTAATTTAAAGTTTGTAACAATGGCAAAACTTAAGCATTGGCTCCTTATTACACTTCCTGATTATGACACTTTTGTGTCCTAGGGAAGCAAGATATGTATTATTCTTGATCTTGATATCAGTCCTGTAGTCAAACTCTGTGCAATCATTGACCTAGCTCCTCCTCCTCCTCTTCCTCCTTCTCTTCCTCTTCCTCCTCTTCTTCCTCCTCCTCTTTCCCTCCCTCCCTCCTCCTCCTCCTCCTCAGGATTGAGGATTTAAGGGTAGCAAAATAGTTAGGGATTGTTACATATTGTACCACCAGAGAAGGCAGAACTCCTATAAAATCAAACTGTTCTTAGATAGGTTACAGATGCCAACATCTTTGGTGACCATCAGCCACAGAAGGATTCTGAGAGCCAGAGATGGAGGATAATTCCAAGGAAATTGACAAAGCTGTCAAAGGTTTTAGAGGAAAATATCAGACATACTTCTCTTGTATATTGTCACTTTAAAAGTAAATCAAGTAAATTAGTGATCTGCTCATTGCCAACAGAAAATCCAACTGAATTTACTCAAGCTTTTTCTATTTACATCTAGGCTTAAAGAAATATGCTAGAGGGTAGGTGAGGGGAACTCAAGCTTTATGGCTGTTATTCACTTACCCCAGACTGCCATGAACACAGCAAAGAACACAGTAGCCCCATTGTCAAAAAGGTGGGTCACCTGGGAATAACAGAACCAGTTCAGTTAACTTCTCATGAACAACACTTTAACTGCTATTTTTAAGGCTACATAAAAGTAGTTATGGTGATACAGTGAGTGTTGTAAGGATTCTTTGGTGTATTTTGGAATATTCCCCTTGACAATGAGTAAGAAGGGGGTTGTCTTCTGACTATGAAGTTCATATGTGGAGAAAAGAGTTTATTCCCTCTACACTGGGATCATGCAATTGAACATTTGTCAGCAGCCCCAATAGGGCTACTAAGAATTCCACTTGGGCACCATAAAAACTCTTATACATCTATATGGCTATAACTATATTTAGGGCTAGGAAGGTGCTTTGTTGCTGGTTTTCAGGCTCTGAATTCCCCAAACATTGTTTCTAGTGTCTCATTTATTCACTTCAAAAATAGAGCTAGTTTGCCCCTGTCGTTTTGAGAAAACGTTTTGTGGGCTACTTGGCATTTTAACATTATGAACACGAGAGGCAAGAACAATTATCAAACCCACTCTTACATTCATTAAAGCATCATGTAATCACTATATGTTTATGTAGTCCACACAATCCAAAGACGTTAGCAATACCTTATTGCAAAACAGCCACACTCATATTCTACCTGCAGTCTGAATCACATCAAAGTCCCCAATCAACTGATGACTGACAGTTTCATAAAGCACAGCCTTTGGGGCATTTTATGTTTCCCCAGTAAAGAATACTTTACTGTCTCTGGAGAATATGCCCAGCATAAACAGATGTCTTCTTGCCTTTGCACAGTACCAAGTATTTTGTTTATTCGAAAAGTTTATGCTTTTTTCTTTCCTTGAATATAGGAGAGATGGGTAGCTTTCAAACACTAAATGCCACACAAGTGTCTAAATCCTATTCCTTTCATATGTTAGAAGGAGTATTGAGATGGAATCGGCTACCTAGTATCACAAAATCCTGAAAGATCTAGTACATGGTGCATTCAGGATCCTTCCTCATCTTGATATCTGGTGAGTGTAATAGCCTGAAACATGAGGGAAGATTATCGATTGAATTGTGGCTGTCATTTTGGGTTGCCTAGATCATTCCCACCCACACAGCAGATGTCTCTCATGCTGTTTCCAAGGAGTACATGGATCAATAGGGCCCAGCAGAGTACTTCCTTAGGACTGGATGTATAAGCAGTTGAAGAGTCAGTTTTCTACTGTGGTTAGCAGCGTGAATCAGAAGAGATAAGAACATTGGAGCTTCCAGTTCCTGGCAAACTGGTAATATCGCTCACCTGATGGTTCCCTTGGCCAACAAAGAAAAGCAGGAGGATAGATTCCAGATATTAATAAAACACAAGAAAAAAGTCCTCAAGATGCTCTGAGGAGGTTGGCAGTGGCATCAAACTGATCTGTGTGGGGCACACGGGTATGCATGTGACTGTGCACTTACTTGTGTGAAGGCCTAAGGTCAATGTCAGGTGTCGTCCTTGGTTGTTCTCAATCTTATATATTGAGGCAGGGTCTTTCAGCCAAACTCAGCACTTGTTGACTCAGCTAATGTAGTCAGCTTGCTTAGGGGGTTCCCTTTCTGTCTCTGGCATTCTGGGATTATAGGCAGGCTGTCACACCTGCCTGGGTTTTCTGTGAGTACTAGGGATCTGCACTTTGGTTCTTGTACTTGTACAACAAATGTTTTACTGCTTAGCCATCTCCCAGCTCCAACATACACTTTCTAAAGGAGTACAGAATTCAGAACAGCAGAACGAAATTTGAAGCATGTTTTTCAATGACAGGGATGAAACCCAGAGCCTCATACAGGCAAATGTCCTGCAATTGAGTTTGATCCCTAGTCCAAAGACCAAGAATTTAAAATAAGAATAAAACATATACTTAAGGAGGAAAGAAGAAAGGCAAAGGCCTGGAGATGCATCTATCTTCCCATAATAGGAAGGAAACCTGTCCACAGGATGGTACCATGCACATGTGTTGGGGAGAGACATTGAGGGTCTGGAGGACTAGTTCTAGGCTGGGAGCTACCTCCCAATTTTTGTTGTTGTTGCTGTTTGTTTGTTTGCAGAAAAAAATATAAGCTTGTCAGTCTCTCTCTGCTTAAACCACTTGGTGGTAGTTTTAGACTCTTACACATGTCAAGGATGATCAGAGCAGCAGCTGGCAGATAACTCAGGATCTGTTTTCCAGGTTTCCTGTATTTACAAGTCCCACAAACTCACTGGACATTTCTAATAAATGCTTCTAAAAGAATCCTGTAGAACTCTGATTCTGTCATTCTTGACTTTGGTATAAAGTGTTTAGGGAAGACCAAACACAAAATTCTGAGTCTAAACATCATACAGTTCAGTAGGGCCTGATGGTAAAGAAGATGTGTAGTTTAGTAAACCAAGGCTTATGTTTACCCAAGATTAGTGTCTTGTGAGTAAGAATGAGTATGTTTTAAACTTCTGAATAAAATGAGGATAATAACACCTGGCTCAAAATTTATATGCAGGTTAGAAATAACACAAGATACCTAGCAATTATAGAAATGACATAAAAATTAGGATTATTCTAATCTTTTGGTAGAATTACTGCCAACAGAAGCCCCTTTGAAATTGGAATACTCTGAACTATTCATGATGGTTAATTTAAGGAGTTATCAAGGATTTCCTAGAAAAAGAATTTCACTCTTCACTTTAGAAATCCTTTCACAGGCAGTAAAATGCAGAAAACGCCAAACTGAAAAACTAAACCAGACAAAAACCAAACAGCAACACAAATTTGATGCTTTCCAAACACAGGCTTCTAAAACACAAATTATCTCATGACTTTTCAGTAAAATCACATTACTGACAAATTCTTGACTGTACATTTCCCAAGGTTGCCCTGCTTAATTTGTCCTTATGTCCTAATCTTTCTGTCCTCTAAGGATATGGAGAGACACTTTGTGCTTTTTTTGGTCTCTTGTGACGTATATTCAGAGTCCAAATCTTTTTAGACTCACAGCTGACTGCTACAGCGTGGGCTCTGCCCACAGGGATCACCACCTGCAGCGCTGTAGTCATTATGGATGGGTGGGCTGTGGGCTGCCTATCAAATGTTCTCTTGTCCTAAGAGAACAAAGCAGTGCAAAGCCAATGAAGTAATTAGATAGATCCAGGCTGCAGTAATCACAGATGTTTGATAAAATCTGCCAACTGCTTTTATATCTGGAATCTAGGCAAACACATAGGCAGTGGATCTTAGAAGAAAGACTTCATCAAGTTGAACTCTATAGATTTTGTTTTCATATGATACTGCCTTGGAGTTTAAAATATCCTCTATAAATTTGATGAATGTATCTAATATTTTCTTAAAGTAAGACATACCATGATAGCAATCGTAGCATTATTCGGCTGTAAAGATGTGTCATGGGTAGGTCAGAGAGGTCCGGCCCTGAATACATTTAAGAATAATAAATGTAGTCCCCAAAAGGCAGCACCTATGCAAGGTCAATGGGCAGGTAGCTGACCTGGAATTGATGATTGACAATAATGATAAGGAAAAGCCAAAAATCCACAACTGTCATTTACTGAGAACTTAGGACAGGTTTCACCCATTTTGTAGATGAAAAGAATCTCAGGATCAGAGAACTTAAATAACTTGTTTTTGACAAACAAGTGGTAGAGAGTAGAGTCAAAACCAGGACCTGCAAATGGCAGAGGTCTCAAAAATTAATGCATGGACATCTAGGTTCCTGGATTAGTCATGGAATATCTAAAGCAGGAATTTCAGCCATCTTCCCCGCCATGGATTCCTTTATCAGTCTGGCATTACCTGTGATGGGTAATACTGAGTGGTCAACTTGACAGGGTCCAGAATCACTTATAAGACAAGTTCTGACCATGCCTGTGAGGGGTTATCTTGATTGAGTTAATTGAGGTGGATAGCTCCATTCTGATACAAGGCTTAGACCAAGTTCTTCTAATAACTGCTGTTACAAACTGTTTAGGATGATTAAGTAAGGTAAGCTAAGGACCAGATAGTAAACTTATGGTTATATTAGATTCTGCCCTAATTATACTAAGGTGCTTTCTATAAAATTCAAATAGAATAGCTAAGAGTAGTCAAGGTTTAACAGTTCAGATACACTTTCTATAGATAGTCTTCAAAACCATTAGAAATCCAAAGAAAATGACATTTTGTATGAATTCATTATTAAAGATAATTTGACTTGAGACTTGTCTGCTCCTGGTAGTAACCCCTTCATGGTTCAAAGAAGAAACTGAGCATTAAAACCTCCATATAGATTTGCTCCAGTTATGGCAAGGTAGCCACTGGACAAAATTTGCCCTAATTCATCTACAAAAACAAACAAACAAAAACAAAAAACAAAAAACAAAAAAACCACTATCCAAGAAAAGACATATGATGCAGGGTCGATGACAGCTTAGCTCTGCCAATACAGAGTAAACTAGTTCTTCATGGTTCTTGCTTCATTTAAGATCCGTCAGATGATCCTGGGCCAGAAGGCTGAAGACAGATGCTCCAATGTTTTGAAGATGGAAAAGTGTCCAGGCAGTCAACTGTCTCTACAATTTGGTTATGTTTTGGAAGCTATGTTTTTATGCTTCCTATATAGTCAGGTAATATTTAATTCATTTTCAAATTTCTGATGATAGTCTCATAACCAAACTTTAGTTGTTCAGAATTGAGGAAGATGATATAACTTTGAAAGGATGGTTCGGGTATAAAATTATAAACTCCTTAAGTCAATAGCTGGTAGAGTGCATCATCTAAATTGACAAATATGATAGAATAGATGTTAATTGTATATCATACTTTATAATTTACCTAATTGTTATGGTTGTGCTCAATTTATATCTTAGAGAAAAGAGTCCTTTTTATTGGACAAAGGTGAGAAGTTGGGGGTTTGCTTTGTGCTTACATGGGAATTTGTGTGTCTGCTGCAGGTCCCTGACAATGATTTTTTTGTTTTGGATGGGTCAATAAAGAGCCAATGGCCAATGGCTGGGCAGGGAGACAGAGGTGGGACTTTTAGGATTTCTGGGCAAGAAACACAGAGGAAAGAAGGGGCAGAATCTCTATGACAGGGAAGCAGAGAGATCAGACTTAAGAGCCTGCTGACATGTGAAAATCAGGGCAGTGGCCCCAGAGGTTACTCCCCTGACTGAGTCTGGGGTACCAGAGATGAAATACAGATTTGGCAAATATTAACTCAGGAATATTGGAGGGGAGCATGTTAGTCACATGGAGGTTCAGGAGTGGCCCATCTATTGAGCTAGTAAGGCATACTGAAAATAATTCTCTCTCTCTCTCTCTCTCTCTCTCTCTCTCTCTCTCTCTCTCCCCACCTCCTGTGTGTGTGTGTGTGTGTGTGTGTGTGTGTGTGTGTGTGTGTGTTTCATTCATGAATCCAGAGCTCTTGGGTGGGTGCAGAGCCATGCACCCCACTAGGAGCATAAAGCAGCATTTAACTGTATATTGCTAAATCACTCAATGAAAAAGAAAAGTAAACTGAACTTCCTCTGATTCCAACAGCTGTGTTCTTTGCATCAGGCCATCATGTAGTGCCTTGTGATGGTGCCTGGAGACACATGTTTTAGATATACCACATTCAAAAAGATATTTGCATTGGAATGCTGAATGCTGATGTCTTCATCTTACAACACAATCTGAGGTTCAAACATGGGAAATAACAGAGGAATACAATCACCCAGTGTTTCTCAAGAAAGCTTATGGCAAATTCCATCCCACCAAAAATGGTGTCTGTTTAGAATTACCTTGGCATAGACACAGCTGTCTGATAGCCTCATGAATGGACAGTATTTGTCACATACAGGACACATGATGATATCTGTTGCTTGGCAGACTTCTTTACTGAAAAGGAGAATTGAGAAGGGCTTTCTCTCAATGATGCAGAATGTATTTAGATTCTTCTTCTGAAATATTGCTGGTGTCCATGTAACAATTAAAACCAATATACTCATCTTATGTCCCTAGAAGCTTTTCAGTCTTTTCTGACATTAGTGTAAACAACCCCTGTATGTATTAATACTCTGATAAATGTTATTTATAAAGCTTTACTTACATATTAATAAATCAAGCTTGGGGTAATAAATGAAGAACAACATTGTTAAACTCCAAATTGTACCAAAAGAGCCCTTTACACAAAATTCCACCATGTGAAGCAATTTCATACTGTTATAGAAACAGGGAGGTACACTAAAAGCCCACTTTCATCTATACACACAATAAAAATCAATAAATTAGAAGAATAACTAACAATGTTAATCCTTGAGGAATCCCCAAATATTAAAGTATTACAAAAAGTCAAATATTTCTGTAGGCAAGAGGCAGAGCCACTCATTTGTAAAAGGAATATTATTGCTTAGGGTCTCTGCAGTCCAGCTCTGCAATATGATCTCTATGAGTATCTGAAACCATATTCTGGAGCAGAAACCAACAAGTTGATTCCCATCTAGTGATTGATCATTCTGTAGGCATTAGTAATTTGGTGAAGGGATTTTGTGGCTTAGGTACAAAGATTCCGTGTAGAAACACAGAATCCATGAAAAAGGATTGCTAACTATTATTCTGTGCCAGCAGTAGCAGGTACCAGTTTTAAGATGGGAAAAACTCAGAAAACAACTTGCAGCCACTGAATGTGCTCACAAATCTGTCTAAAATTGTAACTTTTGCTTCCATGGCAGCAAAAGACAGAAGCTGCAATGACAAGGGACACAAGAAACCTAGAGGATCTTTTTAATTTTTCACCACAAACTGAGAAAGTAGTGAAAATATATATGCCATGAACACCACCAAAGTGTGAATTATCATCTCTAAATAGTGAGAAGAAGCAGGCTCACCCGTGAGTTCCCCATACCTGACTTGGCAGTGATCCAGAGTGGTGACTCCATACAAGAAGACAAACAGCCCAATGAAGGCTGCGGGGAAGAGCATGCCTGTGTACCAGCCCAGCCAGGCGAAATACAGTCCAATCTTCTCTCCAAAATACCGCCTGTTTGGGACACACAAACTTTGACACTGCAGTGACATGTGAAGTTAAGTGTTATATCACGTTGCTCAGTTATATCACTTAGTAGGTAGTTTTCCAGGTAAGACAGACAGGGGGCCAAGAGAAGAAACAGCTATCTGCTCAACTCAAAGCTGAGATGAACTTTCTCCCATATTCCTTCATGCTAGGGGAGTAGGATTACCCTGCCCCTAAAGGGACATAGCTATACAGCAGCTCATTCTGAGATTACAGAATGGATCAGAAGGAGTCAAGGTGGGAAAGGGAGCCAGGTAAGGGGCTTCTGTCATTGCCACCAACCAGATAATGAGCAAAGGCAGCTGTAAGCAGCATGAGAGGCAATGGGGTATGAAGATACAGTCAGATTCGAGAAATAAAGCGAATGCATTACCTACAGGACAAGAAGAATTTAAGATATAAGTTCACTAGATGCTCCACAACTCATTCTACTCAAGTTTTGGTAGACCAAATCAGGGCCAACATAGTCTTCTACTCTGCCAGCTCTCTGTTCTACAGACACGTCTGTATAATTCTACGGACAAGTCTGTATAAGTGCTGACCCACATTCAGTCTTTCTATTCATCTGAATTATTATATGCTTTATAAATTCTCTCATGCATTTTTTTTCTAATCATTCATGGCCTGGTATTTTTTCTAGGTGTTTCAAGTACTACTCAGGGCCTGTTGTAGGAAACCACATTTCTCAACTCTAGAGACTATGGACTGATTACAAAACACCAATCAGACTGTTGTCCTGATGGAGATGCTCTGCACTAGCAATGCTCTTTCATTTCTCCTCAGTGTTATTCTACAAGAAAAAGGGGCAGAGACTGGAGGACATTTGCTTTTGTTCTCTCCTCTGCCCCCCTTATTTATCACAGACTACATCTGATCACAGGAAAATGACCCTGTCTCAGGAAATATTTTTTCCTCACTTGGGTCATCTGTATCATTTGGTACCCTCAAAGAAGGGAATGTAATTCCTCAATATCTTGGTCTGTGCAGAGTGAACATGTGATAAACATGTATCAGTGGCTATGGTTTGAAGGACAATTGCCTGGGGACAGAATATAAAGTGAGATTTTTTTGTTACTCTCTCCTGAGTTCATTTATTTATTTTTATTTTATTTTATTTTATGCTTACCATTTTTGTAGGATCCGGATGTAAATGAAACATATCTAGCTAGTCTAAGGAATTAGATATGGCTCTCTCTCTAATGGAGAATCTGTGATGGTGGATTGCTCTCATTTGACCCTAAGAAAAAGTCTTTCAATAAATAATGAGGTGCCAGTGTACAATACTGCCATTGTACTGTAGACATATCTAGATAATAAAAAATACAACAAAAATATAAACATACAATTATCACAGGCTAACAGCTGGTTTGTTTTTTTGACCTACGAATTAAAACAGCCTTTAAAGAGTATTAGCATAAGATTAAAATAAATTAATCTTAAAATACTTCAGAATGACAGTACCTCATCAGTCCTATTTGCACAAATCATTGAGTCATTGTTACCCCAAATCCTTGGCATCAGAAGCGTTTCAACTTTCAGATCTGTAGCGTTTGGATTTTGAAATGTTTATGCACACACAGTGGGGTGTCTTTGGGAAAGGGCCTTCGTCTAAACACAAAACCAATCTCTATCTATGCCCATACCTTTTTATTTAGCCTCCATATAGACTGATCTGTCACAGGGCGTCAGGTATGGAAAGTTTCCCTTGTTATATCAGATCAGTGAGCAGAAAGTTTAGAATTAGAGGAGCATTTTTGGGTCACAGGGAGTCAACTGTGGGAAGTAATATTCTAGATCACTAATATAGTCAATTGATTAGTATTACCTCTCTACTGGGCGACCCACTCCTTGTGGGGTCTTGTGGGAGGCCTAAGTCATCACCTCTATCTATTCCACAGCCCTTCCTTGAGGTCCATCTGAAGGAAACATCACCCTCAACAGAGTGAGGATGGATTTACCAAGAACAGCCAGTGTCCTCTAAGAGGCTACCCTCGGGGAAAAGCCAAGTTAGAGCAGAGCTGAATGTGTCCTCCCCAGTTAAGTTGCCCTAGAAGACAGAATACCTTCATTATGCACTGACATGTTTCTCTGTACAGTTAATTACAAACTCACCTTACAAGATCCAAAGGCTGGTACTTGTACCACACGCCCCAGGAAGCCCAGCACTCATATAGTAGATGTCGGTGGTTTACAGCTCCATGGGTTTTAATGGAGTTTTTACTTCTGTAACTTCCCTGGAATAAAAGCACCACTGTTGGTGAGTGATACCGACCAAAGAGGAAGCAGACACCTTAAGACACCTTAAGACGCAGATAGGTTAGCCACAAGGTTGAAAGCAGCTACAAAGTGCTCATTCTGTGTGAAAGGGGAAGTACTTCTTCTTTAACCTGTTTTTTTGGATTTGTCTTGCTGCTGATGTCAGCTGGTAAAGACCATGTGCTTGAGAGAATCAGGTGGGCTGATATCCAAGTCCAATTCTGCTGCTTCTTTACTGGGATCTTAGACAAACTTCCTAAACTCTGATCCCCATTTTGCTAATCTATCATGAAACTAACAATATTCACCTTGATACATTTTCTTCCAGGGTTGGAATGGACAGTCTGGCTCAGAGGCCATGTCCATGGCTTGTTCATTAGCTCTCTACTTTTCCCAAGGTAAGGTTTAGTAAGTGACCATAGCTGTGGCCTTGTCATGTAGACTTATAGACATGAAAATTATTGAATGTAAAAAGCTGGACACCACCTTGGATTCTAATGATTCAAAGCCAATGCAACATCTTCATGGACAAGTGAGGCCAGAGAGATGTTCATGGCCCTCCTGATGATGCCAGTTTCACAAATAAAGGGTACCTTCGGAAGGAAACTAATTCACAGTAGTATAGAAAGCCTCCCTCAATAGAATTGTGCAAGGGATTAAACAGGCTTGTTTCAGCTCAGCCACCAAACCAGTGTGTGACTTAGGGGAGGGCCAGACTTTCTCTAAACCTCTGTTTTCAGTTTGAACATGAAACAAAGGTAACAATATCTTTTCATTCAGTTTCTGAAGGCTGTTTTGAGGCTAAATAACACAATCTAGTTAAACTGAAAGTCGAAAGAATGATGGCACAGTAAAGTGATCTGTGAATTATCTTCCCATAGAGCCAGGACTGTACCAAGACATGAAAGTTCTGGAAAGGACCATAGGCACTATAGGTCTGAACTTACACATTCTCATGTCTTACTACTCTTATGGCTACTTATCCCTGGCCATGCACAAGTACTTCTGTATCCCGACTAGCCAGTCTCAAGAGTGCCCACTAAAACTTTTTTTGTAGGCAGTGCTAGCTAATAACCACAGAAAGCCATGTTAGATAAATATTAGTGACTAGAACCGAGAACCTGTGGCTCCAGAAAACCATTATGTCAAACCTTTGGCTGGCCTTTCCTCCAGTGTCTCCTGGGAAGTCATGAATTAAGACCTTAGACTACGGCTTGTAGTTTTCTTAATAAATACAGTTTTAAAAATTCTGCCTAACCTTTGATATCCTCTTGGTATTAAAAATCAAGAAAAGAAACTTTTCATGTAAAAAATGATATCTGTTTTGGAGAAGCTTGTCATCCATGTAGAAGTATGTTGGCCAGTCAGGTGTGAGAGGAGGAGCTGTGGTGTTTGTCTATGTGTATACAACAGTTCACAGTCAGTGTTCAGCCCCATCTACGAGATGACAGTTTCTCAATAATCATGAAGACTCTGTTCCTGTAAACCTGGGGACAGATTCTGGGTTAAATAATCCAAGATTCAGTAGGAAATTCAGGTTAAAGTCCACCACAGTTATGCTTAGAATAGTCAATACAAATGATTTATTAATGTCCCATTTAGTAATAAGCAAGTAAGACACTACCAACACTTACACATCTTACCATAATGAGTACAGCATTATTAATTTCTATTCATTACATTTGCTTATCTAATACTTTGCAAAAATAGTTTGCTCTCATTCTTTCAAAGAATAGCTATGACTGTATTTATTACAAAGTCTATACAGTTCAGGAACATTTGTCCTCCCTTGGTACTTCCTTTCAATGCCTTTTTAATTGCATGACTTAGAGCTTTAAGTTGTTCCTCTGAATTCATGCTGGGTGACTCTTGATTTAAGTGTTCTTTCAGTTACATAAAAAGACAGAAATAAATTTGACACCAAGGGAGAGATGGAGGGATGCGAGTAGACTCTCCCTAATTACTTCCTAAACTAGTTAAATCAATTCTGAATGTATGCCTTATCAACAAATTAAAGACTATTCCTAGAATCCAATTTTAGTAACAAGAAATTGAAGGGAGCTAAGAAGAGAAAACACAATACCTCATGCAGGGGAAAGGCAGCTTCATAGGAGCCATTGGTAAGCAAGCGGTTCAGTCCTGAAGCAAAAAGGAAGTTCATTTCAATGAACATTAAACTTGAATCTTTAGTCATTAAGACTAAGTAAAGACAGAAGTACATTTCTTGGAAAACACAGCCTAGATTTTCAGTAGTGAGTAAATTTAGTTTAGATACCAACAGCTTAGATCAAGTATTGAGAAAGTGGGGTTTCATTAATTCAAAATACTAAATTTCTTAAGGTTGGATATATTCATGGTATACAAAGTGCACATTGTGCCATGACTACCATAGTCAAATTAATTAATATACACACCACCACCACAGTGTACATCAGATCCCTAAGGTCTGACTATCCGATATTCCACATGTAAGTGAGGTATGGAGTACTTGTGTTTCTGGGTTGGGCTGAGCCCTCCAAGTTTATCCCCGCTGTCTCAAGGCTTTTGAGGACTGAATACATTCTCATTGTCTGCATGTTTCACACCTAGATTGTTTCCATACCTTGACTGATATGAGTATGTTCAATGAATATGGGCTCATTTTTAAATTTTTTCAGCATACTGATTTACCTAAATATGTACCCCAAAGTAGGATTGCTGGAGTATAAGGCCGTTTAGTTTTAATGCTTTGAGAAGCTTCTACACTGTTTTCCATAATGGCTACACCATTTACTTTCGCACCAGTACTTCACAGGGCTTCCCATCTCTCCTAACTCCACTGGGACCCATTCTTGAATTTTTGATAACATTTATTATAATAAGTATAAAGTATTATTTCTTTTGGGTTTTGACTTATGTTTTTCTGAGGATTAATGATGCGCAGCTTTTCATATATCTGTTGTCCAGTTGTATGTTTTCTGGGGGAAAGTATCTTTTAACGTCCTTTGCTCATTTTAAAGATCAAGTTATGTGCTTTTTTTTTTTTGGTATTGAATAAGTTTATTAAATATTTCAGATATCAGTCCCTCATCAGAAACATGGTTTGCAATCATGTCCTCCCATTCTCTAAGATTCTCTACTTTTAAAATAGTAGAGTAGGTAGATATGTGGATTTTAAAAAAGGGTATGAGGTAAAGAAATTAAAGTGTGACTGACATATGATAATGAACACATATTTAAGGTACACTATTATTAAGTTCTGATAATGTGTATCATCAGGAAGCCATCAACATGACCAAGACATTAGACATGCCCATCACTTCAAAAGCTTTCTTATGCCCCTTTGTAATCTGCCTTTTCCTGTGCTATCACCAAGACAAATACTGATCTGTTTTCTGTCACTCCCAATTTTCATTTATTTTCTAGAGTCTCACATCAATGTTGACATTCAATATTAACATATTTTTTCTAACTTCTTTTATTTGGAATGAGACTTTTCCATACTGTAAGCATTAGTAACTTCTTCCTCTCCCTCTCTATTTCTTAAGATTATCTCATTATTTATTGGTATATGTCTGTGTAGTATATGTGCATATAAGTACAGGTGCTCAAGTAGACCACAAGAGGGCATCAGATCTGGAGGTGGAATTAGATAGTTGGTTTCCATCCAACAAGGTGGTCCTTCGTAAGAGCAGCACATGCTCATAAACTCAGCATCCCAGTGATTTATTTCTTTTTATTGCTGAGTTGATCACAGGAATATATAATAATTTATGCAATCTCTTGATGATGGACACTTTGGTTGTTTCTAATTTATGTTTGTTATAAACAAAGATCCTATTAGCATTTACAGATAAAGTTTTGCATATGTACATGGATTAACTTTATTCCTGTTGTTTTACTTACTTTATTATGGAGATAGAGATGGATCTGGGAGGAGTTGAGGGAATGAGCTGGGGGTGGGGGTAGTGGTGGTGGTAAATATGATCCAAACACTTTATATGAAACTCTCAAAGAATTAATCAAATAATTTTTAAAGACCTCTAAAAGGATGAAGAGGTTTTATATCTCTCAACAGGCTTTTATTTCTCTTTTGAAGGATGCTTTGTATACACTAGATCTAAATAAAAATCCAGAGGTCGAGCCTAACAGGAAACTGCATGTGCATTCATTCACCTTTGTCCTCCAATGTTTGATATCTTTAATCATAGAAACATGCCAATGGCTTAACATACCTGACGTTAGTGTTAAATGTCTAAGGAACACACTTGAAATGCAAATATTAGAGGAAATTTGCATTTTATCTAACACACATCAACCCTTCAGCAATGCATCTGCAATGAATGAGGAATTATTGAATATGTAGTAAGCTTGAGTTTCCTGGAATCTCTGTTGAAAATTAGAAAAATCAGGACTCCTGAAGACCTATTAGATGTTGAGGATAGTTTTGTCTAAATCCCACTAATATTTATAGTCTGTCACCTTTACTCTCCTTCCAAACACAAAACTTGAGAATACAAATCAATTTCGAAAGTAATTGTATATTTACATGTACATAAATAAATCCTCTGTTGAGTTATTAATTGCTCTGTTTTGAAAGTGGGTTGCACTAGGTTTGATTTTCACAGTTAAAAGACATCCAGAGAGAAGCTGAAAACATACCCAGTGACAGTTTATACTCCACTAAAATATCTTTATGAATCATGTCTAGAAATCAATACTCTTGTGTTATTTCTGATCAATGTTGGTTCATGCAAGGTGACATTTTCAGAAAGACTTTTCAGCAGAAAACTACATGGGCTGAACATTAATTCTATCACGAAGTTCAGTTTTCTTTTAATGTGTTTTCATTTATGAAACCAGAGATGATAATGAGATATTAGATAAATGGACCATTTTTAGTTTTACTTAATATTTTCCAGCAAATTATATGGGCTCAAAATTTACTAGTTAACAATTTACTCTTTGATTTATATTTTTAACTCGACATGCTTCCTTTTTTTTTTTTTTTACTGCTTTTCAAAAAAATGTTTATTCAATTATTATTTGTAGTGCTAGGAATTAAACCTAAGATCTGTGCTCTACCACTGAATAACATCTTTGGCTCCTTATCAGTTTTCAAAGCTAGAGTCCCTGAATAGAATCCTTCTTCATCATCAACTGAAAGAGTTGTCTACCAAGACTCTCTGACAAGTAACAGACTGCATTCAGTACTCCTTGGGAATCCTGAAAGCTAGTCTGTCTCTGCCTTCTTTGTATTTCATCTGGATTAGTTGTAAATCAGCTTAAAATGTGAGATGAAAACATTTGGCATCATAACTGCCCCAAGTTCCTGCTGCGAAGTTTTTGATTATGTAAGAATGGTGAAAGAGTGACATCCATTATGTTTAACGGACCTTTAGTTCGGTTCAACAAACATTTACTGATTTATCCTTCTAGACAACAGACACTGGGTGAGACAATGCTGGTGCAAAGATGAATAAGGTCACTTCCTAATGACATGTCATCTGAATTAGTGATCTTCAGTAGTAGACATTCGACACACCAATGTGTTATGAGTTATGGGGTATGCCAATAATAATAGTAATAGTAATAATAATAATAATAATAATAATAATAATAATAATAATATGGCACTTTTTGAGTTTTTAAAAAATAGTCCTTCCTAGTTCTTTCTACAGTTTCACATTGATTCACTTGCTATTTATTTTGTTTATGAAATCATGTGAACTGAGAAAATATGGCAGAAAGCTGTATTAGCACAACTGAAGTTTGTCTTAACAAATCTTATTAAAGAAGTTAATGTGAAAAAGTAATTCAGGTAATACTTAAATCATTCAGGAGATCAATGTCAACAGTGATTCTCTATAGGTGGCAGATTTGCACAATGTCTTTGAAAGTATCGCAAGACAATATAATGATGTGGTGTGACAAACAGTAAATACTACCAAAACATAGTGACAGGAATTCAGAGGAGGGGTAATTCCTTCTGTCTGGAATATAACCTAAGACACAGAGAAGAGGACACATCTCCAGGGAGGACGACTGTGGCAGACACTATGGGCTATGTTTGGTTATAATCCCACCTGAGTTAAGAATGACCTACATGAAGCTAAATCTCCTTGGGTCCAACTACACTGTTGCTCTCTAGAAAATCCATTCCACATGTATCCAGACATAGAAAAGGAACTTAACCATTTCTCTCAATTACATTTTACCTTTGCAGATTAGCATCAAAGTAGGTTGGCTTCTCCCCCCCCCCCCTTTTTCACTGCACTAGTGACTCACACTGAGCTCAAGTCCATGAAACTCTCACATCTGTTCCTCTCACAGTGTTGTGAGACAACATTTCTCCCACACTGTATGGGGTAGTTGTTTCGCTGAATCTGTGTGTAGGCCATTACATTTACAAACTGTTAAATGTTGTCTCTCTGGATTTGGCAGAGCTACTGAGATGTCTGAGGTTGCAGATCCAATGGCTAAAATGATTTATACAGCCATCTAGCTTTACCCACAGGATGTATGATGAGAAGGTTGCTTTTGTTACAAGTTAGAAATGAATGCTTTGCCCATTGGCTCCAGATGTATCTTTAGCCTCTGCTTCTCAGCAGTAGACTTGGGCCTTAGAGGTATTTCTGGATGCTGGATCATATAGTAGTAAGATTTTCAGCTGAACACACTGGGTGGAGAATGATGGAGGAAGGGGTTTAGCTTCCTAGATCCAGTATTCCCCTCAGCAAATATCTTAGGCATTCACTTCCAGCACCTGCAGTGTGCAGTGACCAAGGGCATGTTTCTTGGTATCTTTATACATGGTGCCCTGGGATAATGCTGCTGGTGAAAACTCTCCCTGTGACCAACTTTCCTGGAACCATCTAGACAGTTGTCTTGAATATCCCAGACAGCAGATCTTCTACAAGTCTCCAGCAAACATCTTTGCTTCAGTTGTAGTTCTTATACCAGTTCCAGACCCCAGCCTGATAAGACGGAGGATTAGAATCTCAGAGGACTGGGATCATGGAGGAGCTGGAATCCTCTCTTCTGTGCTCCCATCCTTGACCAGCCAGTCCTCCACAGCTCCAACCCCTGCCATAGTTAGCTATTTATCTTAAGATCTGCTTGTTCCCATGATGGATACTTTTGCCTTCTCGTTGTCCCTTGACAGATACAAATCATTATTCAAGTCAAGTTTTGACTGGAACAGAGATAAGGACAAAGCTACCCAAACCTTCCTGATATATAATAATCTATTTAATAAAGCATGACCATATAACATGGAAATATTCTCACAAAAGTCCTAAAATACAAAGTTTGGAGGCTGTTTAACAGGAGAGAATGTGGCTCATGTGACACAAAGCCATCTATGCACTTGTGGCTCCCTGATGGTGATACCCTACCCTTCTACCTTTCCATCATTCCACACTGTCTCCTGCCACTCTCAGCTCAATTTGGATTTCATTTTCTCGGGGAAGCTTTCTCTGGCTACTCAATCTCAGTTAGTTCTGCAGCCTACCATTGAAATGACACCCTTTATCATTTTTTCATATTGATTATATATATATATATATATATATATATATATATATATATATATATATTCTTTTAGCATCTTATAATCAAGCCTTAAGAAAGACCTGCAATTATACCCTTAATTCCTTGCTCATGGGTGCTCTACAATGCCGGCTGCATTGAATCTCTCAGTGACCATAAATAAATGAGATAAAATGCTCTCCAAAGAAGATAATTAAAAGTGCTAAGTGCATGTGTGAATGCTCCATCCAGGGGGTAGGTAGAGTGTGTAAGGAGGCTCAGGGAAAAGGTCTCTGGAATCCCCAGACACCAGACATTTGTAATGGTAACAATTACTCACCGATTTTGTTTTTGCCTTCCTCGTACTTTATTCTTTGTAAAATATGATGCACGATTCTGCTTCTTGTGGCGTTGTTGAAGAAAGTGTCTTTGTTGTGTATGATGAAGCTGCACACACACACATTGATAGCACAAGTTAAGATGAATAGGAGTTAAGGGAATCTGCTTGTTCTAATTTGATGCTGCTGACATGGATGGATCCTCAGGCAGTCCTAGAGGGTATGTCAGCAACAGCATGAAAGAGCCCAGAGAACATACCAGAGAGCCCACAACTCTGAGTAGTTTTGGTTCTTGGCATCCTGGGCACCAATACCATTATAATGGGAAGGAGCTGGGGCTATGTGTAATTAAGAAACCTTAGACTAACAGCAAGTCTAGGTCTTCTATCTTGTTTTTTTCTTCTTCCTATTATGACTGTGACATAAATCTAACTAGAGTTGAATTCTGTTTTTACCTTCTTGTATTTTTGGTCATTCTCTCTCCCATGTTGTAATCACATAGTGCTCCACAGGGTTTAAGACTCAAAGTTAGGGGGCTGGAGAGATGGCTCAGTGGTTAAGAGTACTGGCTGTTCTTCCAGAGGTCCTGAGTTTAATTCCCAGCAACTACATGGTGGCTCACAACCATCTGTAATGGGATCCGATGTCCTCTTCTGAAGACAATGACAGTGTAACTCATACATAAAATAAATAAATCTTTAAAAAATTATATATAATATATTGCCGGGCAGTGGTGGCTCATGGCTTTAATCCCAGCACTTGGGAGGCAGAGACAGGCAGATTTCTGAGTTCAAGGCCAGCCTGGTCTGCAGAGTGAGTTCCAGGACAGCCAGGGCTATACAGAGAAACCCTGTCTTGAAAAACCGAAAAAAAAAAAAAGACTCAAAGTTAGCTTGAGTAAGGCAGACAGAAGTTGGGTAACAAGATCCAGTTTAGTGCCAGGATGAGAACTTGGTATCTGGGCTCAGCTCTGAGCCCAGCCTTCCTTTCCATCTGTCCTGGTGAAGACTTTCCAAAGCATTAAGGTGTTTGCTCTCATTTAATTGTCCTGCCAGTTCTAACTAATGTTTATAACAAGCTAGCTAGCTTTTCAGTCTTTTCCTGTCTCCCTTCCCCTCAACAGCAATGTTGGCTTTGTGTTTCTAGTAGCTATGCCACACTCAAAGGATGTTTTTGTTTTTTTCCCCAGGAAACAGACATATCTAAGGCATATCATTCACCATGAATTGGCTGTGCCTTCCCTTTCTAAAAATATGTGTGATGAATGGTAGACTACCATCAATATTATACACCTCCCCAAGTATATGGTCTATCAGCCCAGTAAAATTAGAGTGAATTCCTCCTATAAGTGGGATGCCATGTGAAGGTGTGTAAGTATTGGTAGCTATCGCCTCCTAACTGAGCTTGAAGATACTTGTTCTAGCAAGTTTCCACTGTTCCTAGCTGTACTCCAGCTCCCTCAAAGAACGATCCTCCTGCCTCTAAACTGTTTCTCTTACAACCCTTGACCATCAAGTACTATCATCTGTTTACACCTTTTCATCAGAGGTTTAAGGAGGATAATCTATAAGACGTTGATCATACATTGATGAGGAAAACAGATCTTTGCCTTTGAGATTAAGTCTGATGAAGAAGGCAGATCATGCAAGACATGAACCTGCTCACATGTCAGGGAAGGGCAGACTCCCCCTTCTTTGCATGAACACTCTTCTGCTTAAGAATGTGAGCTGACTTGGGAGAAGCAGCTGACACCTAACTCTGAGGCTCCAGTATCTCATGGGTAGTTAGATTGCAGGTACAGGACGGCATTGAGGGTTTGCATCAGTGGGAACTGCCATGACATGTTCTTCTTACAGAAGATTAAAGGAGAGGAAGAGACAAAACTGGCCCAGAGGAAGGATGTCTTACTTGGGTTTCATTTTAGGACCCAGGTTAAGAAGGGGAGTTTGGGAAGACACATAAAGGAGGGGAAAGCCCGAGGAAGTGGAGATATGAAAGTAACATGAGGTGACTCCTTAGAGAAATATTCCACCCACTTTCCTTCCTTTGTGGTCCCTCGCAGATGTGGCTTTAATGGTAAACTGATGTGGAACAGGAGAGAAGCCCAAGCAGCTAAAGCAGCTGCAGTGTTTCTCTCAGATTTCCACTTGGTTTGCTTAGCTGTTTTATGTGTCAAAGAGTAAAAGGAGAGAATAAAAAATTATTCCAAATGTATTTCTTTTTAAATTTGTCCTTCTCTGTTTGTTCACCTTACTCGAGGCAGGTCATTACATTTTAATGTCAAATAAAGATGCCATAAACAGTTAGACAACAAATAAAAAGCCCATTTAGACTTAAATTACAGAGCCCATGAGCTCAACCACACTTGATGGGACAATTCAGAGCTAAAAGCCCATGGCTCCCCCATTAAATGTTTTCTGCTTCCTTCTCTTTTTATGGCACCATTTCGATCGTCTGAGAACATGCAGTAGTTCTCTATAATAAGCCTCACAGATAAGTTACAATTTTGTTTTCCCTCTTCTTTATATCTAGGTTGTACCCAGAATCTGGACAGCCCATAGTGCAAGCAAACACAGTGGGCACAAGCCAGGGACCATTCTAAGCACCCAAATACACAACCACATTTAATCCCTTCAGCAACCCACCAGGTAAAGAACTTACTTGCTCAGTCTTACAGGCAAAGGGTCAGAGAGGGTAAGGCATGCACTCCAAATCATTTAGCTAATAAGATGCAGGGTCTGGATTAGAACTCAGGTCTTCCCAGCTGCAGGGGCTGATTTCTTCATTATCCCTCTTGTCTGCCTCTCTATGCTTTGGATACTTCCTAAGTCCTAAAAGTTGGCATTCCCTGAGGCCAGTCCATCTGGAGCTCGACCTGGAATGTTCTTGTTCTCATTTACCTTGTAAATCTGCTCAGGCCTTACCTCCCTTGAATACTCTTGATTGATGACCCTCTCCATCATTGCTATAAACAGTAGCATGGCATTATAAAGAGAGAGAAGAAAAAAAAAAGCCACAGATGGGATGAGGAGGGATACAGGAGTTGAGACTTGGGCATGCTCAGCATCTCTGGCTTTCCCTGAAGATTCTGAACTTAAATAGACCCCAGTCTATTCCCAGCCTTTGCCACATACTATGTGGTACTGGGGTCATAGTTGGGAGTCAAGGTTTTCTCATCTGGGAAGTGAAAACATTGCTGCCGTTAGTCTCAGAGGTTTTTATAAGAATTAGGCGAAATGATAAACAAATGACTGTCTGGGAAGGTCTCAGAGTAAGCTGTCTTCATAGCTGTTGGCTCTACCACCCTGTAGCAAGACTTCCATGAATCCCTGCTTCTTCATGAGAGCCTCTTAGGGGCAGAGACTTCTCTATCCCTCACATTAGCATAGGGAAAAATACACACTAATCTCTAACTCAGCACTAAAGGAGCTGACCTTCTAGAGAGCACTAGCTATCTTATCTTCTTACATTTTGGTCTTTTCTCCAGTTCTTGGAGCTCTTTTTTCCAGATACCCGTTGAGTCATCCCTTCAACACTGGATGTTTAAGCACATCTTGAAGGCATTGGACTCTGTTTTATGGGCTTTCTTTCTCAAACAGGAGGAATTGGAGAAGGGTCAATGATAGAACTATACTGTAGTTTTCATGCTTTTTCTTAGCCACAAAAATATCACATGTGTGCGAGTGTGCACACACACATCCACACGGATGGACACACACACACACACACACACACACACACGGACTCATAGAAACACAGATACTGACCAGAGCAATTCTAGCAAATATATCTCTTAAAGCCACAAGTCTTTGAGGAGGAATCTACAAGCTTACAAACTTGGATCTGCTCTTAAAAAGAATCTTTGGGGACCATTTGACCAGGTTTGTCAATATTATGCAAATATCTTCATATTTCTTCTAATCTAAACTTCTCTTGTGGCAATGTATTTCACTGATCTAGTTGTCCGCATGAAAGTAACAGATATACAAGAATGTTCACTGTGGCATGAATTATAGGAGTAAAGGCTAGAGATTGCCTATCTAATTCATCAAGTGGGGATAGATGAACACAGAGTAATACATTTCCACAGTGGAGACTGCAACTGAGAGGAGACCAACAGAACTCACAGTAAATATTACAAACATCCAAAATGAACCAGGAATTGTGGCACCAGCACAGTGTAAGAGGAAAACAAGGTTCAAATGGGCAAACAGCTGTTTGTGTTAGGGGAAAACATGTGCACACAGAAGTATTAACACACATTTGCTGATCCATGTGTAGAGTGACCATGGAAGGATGTATATGACATATAAATATAAACACACACATATATACATATGTATATGAATACACATGCACGTACATATACATATATACATGTATACACATATAAATAAAAGAATAAAAATATATTTTAAGAAACAATCTATTTATTTGTTTCATGTCTTGTTTATTGACAAGGACATTCCAGGAACACAATTTGCCCATGTGGCTTGTGTGTGTGAAAGGAACCTTTCTTGATGTAACTGGGGGTGGAGCTTACTGATTTTCTAAGTAATGATGAACCTGATCCAGTTGAGATTCCCTGCTAGGGTCTCAACTTCCAATTCTTAGGGGAGTCAGAAGAAGCCTTGTTGCTTAATATTAGCATCTAACTGTCTTTTTTGCTAGGAGGGAAGGGATGGGGAAGGCCCATGCGGTGGTCTTGGGTTTTAGCTATAAACATCTTAGTGTTATATTTGCTTTTTACTGATTGGTTCTTGTAATGGGTGACAATTCACAGAGGTACAGTAAAATACTACCATATGTGGAGTTGTTTAACAAGAATGTTTTTCATTGTAGAACACTGTATATCGTACATGGAAGTGGTGGAACATGGGTAACTCAGGCATCACATATTTATGTATTTTTAATGCAGGACATGCAAAGGTGAAACTAACCCAGTTACTCTCTCAGACCTGACTCTATACTTATTAGATAAAAGTGGGGCAGACATTCAAGGGTATGAGTTGAGGAAAGGTAGTCACAAAGCTTAGTTTAGAGCCAGCTTATAAAACACGTCAACTTCAAAGCAGAAAAGTTTTTTTGTCTAAACAACTTCTTAGAGCATGCTTATCAGGAAGAGACCCCACCTTCATTGTACTTTAAATTAATCAGAATTATCTAGAGTTCAACACTTTGGAACAGAAATTTCAGTGATAACAAAAGTGCTCTCCATTCTTGCTATGCAATATGGCACCCTTCCACTTAATGTACCTACTGAGAACCTGAGCTGTGGGTAGTGTACCCATGAAAGTAAATTTTAATTGAATCCTATTAATTGTCATTGAGGCTAGTAGAATCCAAATTGACAAGTTAGCTGTGTTGTGAATGATTCTTTGGGCACTGTGCAGAGTCCAGTCTTATCTCACTGAGGGAATACCAATGCTACCTTTGCATTTGCCAACTGAAGTACAGGAATATTGAAGGATGAGGAATGTCCTACAGGGCCATTTGTAGATTGACAGAATACTTGGGCTCAAGTTTTATTGGCCCATGAAATCTGGGTCTTCAGTACATCCTTTGAGTCTTTTGGTAACATAATTGCTTGTTAGAAAAATGAGGGTTTTAATGCCTTAATGCCCATCTAAAATGAGACTTTTGATCTCTAGTTTTATAAAAGAAAAAAGTCTTTTCCTATATTCCCTTTTAAAAGAGAAATACATTGCCATGTACTTAATTTCACAAGTCACAAACTTGAATGTATTCCCTATTCTCTCTTCCTCCCATGTCCAAAAACATCCAGTCCACCAAGTTCTTCTGATTCCTCTATTCAACTGCTCTATTTAGATCATTAGAGCAAGTACTCTCAACAGTGTGAAAATATCCATGATTTGTAATTGCAAGAAGAAGTAGTAACTTTGTCAGGAAGTATTTAAATATGTGGAAATGGTGTTCTACAATTACCTGATAATTATAGCTATATAACTGACCTTTATATATTTAAAAATTGAAGATGTGTCAAAATAGGAAAAAGACCCAGACAACATATTAAGACAACCTTCTTGTTTCTAAAATGGAGTAGCTGGGACTATGTGTTAGCTAGATTTCAGGACAAATCTACAGATGACTGCTCTGGTACCTTGTTGTTGTTGTTGTTGTTGGCTCTGCATATTGAAAATAGTGTCTACTGTAGTTATTTTGCCCTTGTACCATCACTAAATATTGGAAATGCTGGGATAGAATATTTACTTATCTTTTTCAGTCACGGATTTTTGGCCACAATGAAGCTGTACCTAAGGATTTTCATCTGTATCTAATCTGAGACAGAATAGCACATCCTATGCTTTGAGCTTGATGTAATGTTGAATGGGGCTATAGGAATCCTGGGATGTGAATGGATTCTCCTACCTATCTACCTATCTTTCTGTCCATCAGTCTGTTTGTCTGTCCAACCATTATCTATCTATCTATCTATCTATCTATCTATCTACCATCCATGTGTGGAAAATAAGAGTAAATTATAGCTAGAGAACACATTGGTAGATAATAAAAAAATGACCAACATTTACCCTTATCGCTAATTCTCCCATACTACATTGGGATGTGAATTTCTTGCTCTGTGAATTGATGGGCAACATTATCTTTACTTTGTAAATTGGAACAGCACTTATGACTTGTTTCAAAGAGGTTATGAGAAAAGTGATCTCAGACATGGGTCTTCATTTACATGCTTAGCAGCTTGGGTTGTTGCCCCAAATCTGACAAGGGGAAAAAGCTGTGACTAGCCTCTCTGAAGATGAGGCAATAAAAGGAAAGGAAAGAGCTGGCACCAATGCTAGATGAGCAAATGAAGAGTTACAGCCATGTGTTGGTTCCACATGAATCTAGCAGCATACACTCCCAGATAAATCCATCATAATTGCAAACAGGGTGACTGCTGTTTAAAGCCAGTAACTTTTGTAGTAGATTGTTTCAGAGCAATAGCTAGCCAATTGCCTTTTCTGATGGTTACAGTTACATTACTGCATAATACAAAAAAGTAAAGGTTAATCTCTTCAAAATAAATATTTCAGGAAACTTCCTTAGTTAGACTTGTAAATGGGGATTTCTATTTTAGCAAAGAGAAGCAAAGGTGATACAGCTAACTGTCACTTAAATTATGCCCTCAAATTAATGAAAAGCTAACTAGGAGCAAAGCAAGCAATTAATTTTTTTATGTGACAAGGTCTATTTCGAGAGTTTTCTGGGCTTTAGGCAACTGGAATGCAAAGCTTAATTTTTTTTTTTATCTTAAGAATGCTTGTTAAGAGAAAAGAATGAGGGGATTATCATATCAAATATATAATAGTCAAAGTTCAGACAGGTAAAGATTTTCAAGCCTCTTTTGAGGATTAATGTAATAAGCTACTGGAATAGTAGGGCTTTAAAAAATTCAAATAGTCACTCCTAATTGTGCTTCATGATAAGAATCTTTACTGAGAGTTAAATGTGGATTAAACATCTGCTCTTGAGACTTCTAGCTAAAGATGGGAAATGAAGCACTGTGTTCAACTTGTGACTTCTTCCAAACTCACAAAAATATAATAGTAGCATGCTGCCATGTGATTAAATAGAAGCTCAAGGAAGATCCAAATACTCAGGTGAATGCAAGCAAGTGAAACAGAAAAGGAGCAATCCTGGAAGTGAGAAGTTGAGTTAAATGCCAGTTGAAAGCCTCAAAAGCAAACTAGAAAAAACAAACAAGCAGAATAATACTAGAACTTGAAGACAAGGCTGATGACTTGTCACTCATAGACAAAAGTGAAGGAAAAATAATAAATGGACAGAGTATACCCAATTTCTGTGACACTACTAAAGATCAAACCTATAAAATTAAGAATAAATGAGGAACCAAAGTCACAGGTTATAAACATAAAAATTCTATTCAATAAAAAAGCAGAAATTTCTTAGATCCTGGGGAAGACATCATGATCTGGTATAAGAAACTACATAGAGCCTCAAAAAGATGTTAGAGAAAAGAATCTCTCCATGATATATTACAAATGGCAAAAGTACCAAACTAAGGAAAACCCCACCAAAAGCTAGGGGGAAAAGCATACATTCACTTATGAGATAAAACCTGTCTGAATAACATCAGATTTCTCAGCAGAAACACTAAAGGCTAGTAGTGTGTGGGATGATTATTTTAAACTCTGTGTGTGTATGTGTGTGTGTGTGTGTGTGTGTGTGTGTGTGTGTGTGAGAGAGAGAGAGAGAGAGAGAGAGAGAGAGAGAGAGAACAGTGTCAACTTAGATTACAGATTATTCCAATGTCTGCAAAATTATCCTCCAGAATCAATGGAGAAGCAAAGACCTGCCAAGAAAAGCATATGCTGACAGAATACTGGATGACACCTTAAAAAATTGACATCTAGAAGAGGAAGCAAAACAAACCCACAACCTTTAGAACATGGTAGGTAGGGGGCATGATGAAGTCTCAGCAGAAGGGATGGGACTTTAGCTCATTTGTAGAGTACTCATCACACATGCATGAGGCCATGGGTTCAATTCTTAATACAGCCAGAAGGAAAAATGAACAAATCTCATTATAAGTATAGATAAGCCAAGGAGAAATAGGAAAGAGCTGGACAGCATTGACCTAGAAAACCATCAAGTTTCTATGTTAAATAAAGGAGAGAGCAATGAACATAGATCATTAAAAAGTACACAGGGGGAGAAAATACAACAAAATAATAGGCATTTGTGTGTGTGTGTGTGTATGTATATATATATATATAACTTACAATAGCAACCCTGACTGTAAATAGTCTCAGTTCTTCTAATAACAGTTCAGTCTGGTTGTATTACATCAGTATCCAACAAATTCCTGCTTGCAAGAAATTCATCTCCCCAGAAAAACATACACACGCAAAAGGTGAAAGGGGTCAAAGGCTATTCCAGCAAGTTAATTCTGAAAATAGACAGGAGAAGCTATATTCATATCCAATAAAACAGACTTTTAAAGTCAAAATTAGCTAGATGAGACAAATATGATTTTATCTATTGCTGAAGGGAAAAGTTTCTCAAGAAAATACAACAATCATAAACACATATGATCTGAATATTGTAGAATTTACTTTTATGAAACAAACACTATGGAATATAAAGGGAATGACTGATCCAACACAGCAATAATGGGAGAACTTCAATACCCCACTCTTACCAGTAGAAAGAGCATCAAAACAAAATACAAAGAATCAAATGAACCCAGTAATTACCAATGGTGCATCATATTCAATAGCTGAAGAATATACGCTCTTTTTTCCATCAACACGTTGCATTTTCCTCAAAATGTCATAGTTAGGCCATAAAGCAAGTTTAAAGAAACACACTAAAGCACTAAAGGACTGGAGAGATGGATTACTGGTTAAGAGCCTTGGTCCTCTTGTAGAGGGTCCAGGTTCTGTTCCAAGCATCTATATGGTGGCTAATAACCATCTGTAACTCAAATTCTGAGTACCAAGTTTCCTTTCTTGACCTGTACAGGCACCAGGCACTCATGTGACACATATACATATATATGGGAAAAACACCCATACAAATAAAATAAAATAAACACAACTAAAATATTTTAATCTGTTTTTTTAAAAGAGACACACTCAAAATTGAAGTCATTTTTGAATCTTATCAGATGATAATGGAAGAAAAATAGAAATCAACAGTTAGAGAAACCAAAGCAGGATGCGAACTCCTCAGCCAGTCCCACAACACCTAAAGGAAGCTCCACTCCCAGGCACTCAAACTCACCCAGGATCATAGGATCACAGAATAACAGCAGTTTGGTCACACCAGGATCTCAGGGTCCCAGAGGCAGATTGACTCCCAGGAGCTCTGACATACCCAGGATCTCAGGATCCCAGGATCCCAGAATCATATGATCACTGAGACAGCTGGTCTCTGAGGAGTACTGACACAACCAGGATCACAGGAAGGACAGGCTCCAGTCAGATATAGGGAGGGCAGGTAGTACTAGAGATAACCAGATGGCAGGAGGCAAGCATAAGAACATAAGCAACAGAAACCAAGGTTAAGTAGCATCATCAGAACCCAGTTCTCCCACCATATCAAGTCCTGGATACACCATCACACTGGAAAAGCAAGATTCGGATCTAAAACCACTTCTCATGATGATGATAGAGGACTTTAAGAAGGACATAATAACTCCCTTAAAGACATACAGGAGAACACAGGTAAACAGGTAGAAGCCCTTAAAGAGGAAACACAAAAATCCCTTAAAGAATTACAGGAAAACACAATCAAACAGGTGAAGGAATCGAACAAAACCATCCAGGATCTAAAAATGGAACTAGAAACAATAAAGAAATCACAAAGGGAGACAACCGGGGAGTTAGAAAACCTAGGAAAGAGATCAGGAGTCATAGATGCAAGCATCACCAACAGAATACAAGAGATGGAAGAGAGAATCTCAGGTGCAGAAGAGACCATAGAAAACATTGACACAACAGTCAAAGAAAAGGCAAAATGCAAAAAGCTCCTAACCCAAAACATCCAGGAAATCCAGGACACAATGAGAAGACCAAACCTAAGGATAATAGGTATAGAAGAGAGTGAAGATTCCCAACTTAAAGGACCAGTAAATATCTTCAACAAAATTATAGAAGAAAACTTCCCTAGCCTAAAGAAAAAGATGAACATAAACATTCAAGAAGCCTACAGAACTCCAAATAGACTGGACCAGAAAAGAAATTCCTCCCATCACATTATAGTCAAATCACCAAATGCACAAAACGAGGAAAGAATATTAAAAGCAGTAAGGGAAAAAGGGCAAGTAACATATAAAGGCAGACCTATCAGAAATACACCAGCCTTCTCATCAGAGACTATGAAAGCTAGAAGATCCTGGGCAGATCTCATACAGACTCTAAGAGAACACAACTGCCAGCCCAGGCTGCTATACCCAGCAAAACTCTCAATTACCATAGATGGTGAAACCAAGATATTCCATGACAAAACCAAATTTACACAATATCTTCCCACAAATCCAGCCCTACAAAGGATAATAGATGGAAAATGCCAACACAAGGAGGGAAACTACACCCTAGAAAAAGCAGGAAAGTAATCTTTCAACAAACCCAAAAGAATATAGTCACATAAACATAATACTACCTCCAACAACAAAAATAACAGGAAGTAACAATCACTTTTCCTTAATATCTCTTAACATCAATGGACTCAATTCCCCAATAAAAAGCTACAGATTAACAGATGGATACATAAACAGGACCTAACATTTTGCTGTATATGGGAAATGCACCTCAGTGATAAAGACAGACACTACCTCAGAGTAAAAGGTTGGAAAGCAATTTTCCAAGCAAATGGTCTCAAAACAAGCTGGAGTAGCCATTCTAATAACAAATAACATCAACTTTCAACCAAAAGTTATCAAAAAAAAAAAAAAAGATAAGGAAGGACACTTCATACTGATCAAAGGAAAAAAATCTACCAAGATGAACTCTCAATTCTGAAGATCTATTCTCTAAAAACCGCAGGCAATATAATAATAATATATGTTTAAAATACACAAATACGGCACAGTTCAGATGAGTGAATCAAACATCATCACAAGAACCAGGCAGAGTATAAGGAAGTGAGCTTCATGTCTGAACTTTGAAAGCATTCTTGCACTGCTGCCTGAGGGAAATACTTTTCATTCTCCAGTTAGCCTGGCCTTCTGTCTTGTTTCATGCTTTCCATCCCTTTCTCCATTTTTCTTCTGTAAGATCTCTTCCCCCTCTTATGATCTCCTTTCTAGTTTCATGACCCATGTGCATGCATGCATATGTATGTACACATAAACATGCACATAAAACCTTCATATTTACATATGTATATGTATGTATATATAATTTAGAATGTTTGTTCCATGTATGAGAGATAAAGTATGATATTTTTCTTTCTGAATCTGGCTTCTTCTTCTTCTTCTTTTTTAAAAAAACACCTTGAGTGTTCTGTGGGGTTCCTCCATGAAGCCATCTGGGCTGAGGTACTTCTTGAATGAAGCTGTAATTAAAAATTCAACTTATGTGATAATTTCTGGGTTTCCTTTCTAATGTGTTTTTTCTCTTAAGATTATACTTACTCAGAATATATAAATTTGAAATAACTTCAAATGTATTAGTACAATTTGCTGATGAAAGTCCCCTCTTCTCTAAGCATAGGGATATCATGTGGGGGTTTCCCCTTATTACTTGTGCTATTGCTTCATTTCTTAATCTAAGAAAAGTCTTTTCATTGTAGTCAACCTTTCAAAGAATCTGCTTTTTAAATTTTTTTTAAAAAAGAAAAAACAACACAATTATATAAATAACATGGATATCAAATAATAATAAATTCCAGAATAACTGATGCATTGTTGAAGAAATAATAGAGCACTAAAAATTCCTAGAATTGAATTAAAATCAGAATGCAGCATATCAGAAGCCATGGAGTTCAGAGAAAGCAGTGCTAAGAGGGACATTTATAGTTGTGTCTCTAGTAAAAGCAGGGAGACCTCAAATAACTCAGTAATATATCAATGTCTTTAAGAAATAGGAACAAGTCAAGCTCTCAAATACCAGAAGGAAGTAAATAATAAAGAGCAGAACAGAAATAAATGGAAGTCAAAAGAACAGCAAAAAGATCCATCCAGATGTTGGGTTTGTTTTGAAGTGACAAACAAAAACTGACAAATTCTTAGGCAAACCAACTTGGAAGAGAAATAGTCAATCTTGTAGGATCATTGCACATTTCAGCCTTTAGACTGTGGATCTAAGTCATTTTAATTTTACTTAGAGGGTTACAGGGAGGCAGAAAGGGAGAAAGGGACAGAAGGAAAGAGTGAGTTCTTTTAGTTGTATATTTGCCAAAGATAACTAAAGTTATAAGATCCTTTCCGTCTTCTGGATTGTCTCATGTAGCCTTAATAGGAGAGGAGGTGCCTAGTCTTACTGCAACTTGATGTGTCATGGCTGGTTGATATCCATGGGAGGCCTGCCCCTTTCTGAAGGGAAGCAGAAGAGGAGTAGGTGGGGTTGGGGGAGGGTCTGGGAGGAGAGGATGAAGGGGACATTGCAGTCGTGCGGTAAAACAAATAAAATAGTATTATTTTTGACAGCAAGGACACCTACTCTGATATACAGTCAGAATTCTCACAGTGGCTGGCGTTGTTTTTAAGGCTTGATGTTTTATACAGTGGATTAGACAGACTGAGGCTAGCTCTAAATGAAAGGGGACTCTATGGAGATTATTGATCTACTTCCCTGGATAGATAGAATTTACTTTTTATGAGCTTACAACCCTGTAAACATACTTGATCTAGACTGCAATATTTTCAAAATCATTTGGAGCTTCTGGTGTTTTTTTTTTTTTTTCTCCTAAGAAACACAGCTGTGTTACAACATTAAGATGGGAAGATGACATCAAGATGGAATCTAGTAATATCTGCTTTCTTGGTAAATGGTAAAAGCAAGCAGCGTTTAGGGTAAGCACTATTTGAACTTAGAAACTATTGTCACCCTTTAAGTCAGTGATTCTCAAACTTCCTAATGCTGCAACACGTTAATACAGCTCATGTTGTGGTGACCCCCAACCACAAGATTATTTTATTGCTATTTCATAATTGTATTTTTGGTACTGTTATGAATCATAATATAAATGTCTGATCTGTGGGATACCTGACATGCAACCCCTGTGGGGGTCACAACCCACAGGTTGAGAAACACTATTCTAAATTTTTAGTTTTGAATAAAGACAAAAAAATGCTCACATCATAAGGTTACTTGAGGTTGAGGAAATGCTGTGTGGGGTATACCTGTATACACATGGTATTTATCTATGGCAATATAATGACTTTATTAAGAGATTTCTATTTGTCACTTTCTATTTTTTATTGGATATTTTCTTTATATTTCAAATGTCATCCCTTTTCCCAGTTTCTCCCCCTTCCTGGAAACCCCCTATTCCATTCCCCCTCTCCCTGCTTTTTTGCGGGTGTTCCTCTACCCCTCCCACTCCCGCCTCCCTGCCCTCAAATTCCCCTATACTGGGGCATCTCTCTAGCCTTCATAGGACCAAGAACCTCTCCTCCCATTGATGCCTGAGAAAGCCATCCTCTGCTACATATGTGGCTGGAGCCATGGGTCCCTCCATGTGTACTCCTTGGATGGTGGCTTAGTCCCTGGGAGCTCTGGGGTATCTGGTTGGTTGATATTGTTGTTCTTCCTTTGGGGTTGCAAACCTTTTCAGCTCTTTCAGTCCTTTCTCTAACTCTTATATTGAGGATCCCACGCTCAGTCTAATGTTTGGCTTTGAGCATCCGCATCTGTATTTGTAAGGCTCTGGCAGACAGCTATATCAGGCTCCTTTCAGCAAGCACTTCTTGGCATCCACAATAGTGTCTGGGTTTGGTGACTGTGTACAGGATGGATCCCCAGGTGGGGCCGTCTCTGGATGGCCTTTCCTTCAGTCTCTGCTCTACACTTTGTCTCCATATTTGCTCCCGAAAAAGGAGCAATTCAAAAACCTCCAGATCAAGGTGTTATTTTGAACTCAGGTCCTGTGATTATTTTCTCCTAATGAAGTATATTTCAGATACACAAAGTGCACAGGAGAAAGTAACATGAAATATACCTAGGCATGTCTCAGAAAAAACCAGCAGTGAAATTTGGTATCTACTTCACTCATTTGTATAACATCATACCACGACAATGGTAATCTCTGTTATTCTCATAAATTTGGAAACTGTTTTTGAAATCAGAATGGGTTTAAGATGTCTTTTAAGTATCATTTTCTATGGTGTATTCTAATATGTTTTTTGGTAGAACAAGAGCACACAAGGTTCTCTTCTCTGTATGTAAACATCATATGTGATGATAGAGAGAGGTTGGCAAACCATTTGTTTAGTTCAATAGATATTTTAAAAGTCACATACTCAACATTTCTGAGTCAGGGCAGAGGTTGGAAATCTGTTGGTAATTCACAGTACTTTAAACTGGGGGGCTAGTGTTCTGAAGAACTGGGAGGTGGATTATAATCTGGATCCCAGAAGAGATAGAGGAGTCATGAAGGGGAATAAAAGGCAGGGGAGGAAGAGAGAAAGAATGAAACAGAAGAGAGAAGAATGGAGGGATGGAGAGAGGTAGTTCATGAACTGCTAATGTTACAGATCTATCTTACCTTTAAGACTGGGCCACAAAAAAGATGTGTGTGTGTGTGTGTGTGTGTGTGTGTGTGTGTGTGTGTGTATTATTTGCATATCAAATTCCATTGATATCATTGACAAGGACAGCATTTATTGAGCACTCGCCTGCCCTGCCTGTATTATTGGTTTCTGCATTATTTACTATAACGAAAGCTCATAAAGCTGTGCTGTGATACACAGAGCTGGTGCCAGGAGTCTTCATCCAGATGACTGGAGAGCCTGGCTTTGAACTGGAGTGTATGAGAACTTAACCATTGGTGGAAAGTGTGATTGATTTATGTTGGCCCAGTATTACCCTAGGCCTGCCACAGAACTGTGTTGGATGCTGACTGAACTGGTTAATATGCCCAATGAGAAGTTTCTGTATTCAAGTTTATGAAAGGTTAGTTTTAGTTAGTATTTAAGAGAAAATCAGAATGAAAAAAAAGAGCATTTAAAAAAATACATAAAATAAGTTTGGAAACAAAACACAGCTTCCTATTTAATCCTTAGACCAGAAAAATAAAAATAAGCCTGGCCCATGGCTGTCTGCTAATTAGACTGCTGCTGACATCCAGTTCATACCAGTATGCTACCCAAATTCTCCATGCAATTGTCAGGGCATAGTTTATTAGTCAGCGACACAGCTACCACCTCTGTCAGTGTCAGTGAAGCCCAGTTGTCCCAAGAGATGGCAAAGGGATAGATCTGTCTAGTCCTTTATATTGCTGGGAGCAGCAAAGACAGAAACTCTTCCAAGTGCCTGCAACATTTGGAATTTGGTAACAATTATTCTCCCTGATCATTCTGTTTCTGTCTTTCCCATTTCTGCTATTTTCATGGCAGTCTTTAACTATTCTAGGTATGGTAAAAATATACCTGCCTTAGCTCTTCTTCCCACTAAAGTTTTTAAAAATTATTTACAGTGGAGTACAAATAATTGTATTAAAATTTTTATCTTTGCAATAGGCATTTTATTTTAACCCAGGATGGCTTTACTCAAACAATAAAAGTCTCGATTACAAAATTGTAGGTATTAGGGAGTACACTGTTTATTAAGCTATCTTTGAGACTTCCCTTGGGTTTCTCTTCTCTGGGATACTAGACTGGGGATCCTTGAGCTTTCCTATGACTTGTTTTTTGAGTGCAGGTACTATATGAAGACTGTAAGAGAACGATGCAGGTACTCCTGCTCATTAGCCTACCTGTTCTTGCTGATGCTGCCATAGCAACCAATATCCTTCATCTTGGAAATGAAAACTGAATCCATATTTCAGCTTTCAAAGACAAGGATTTCCCAAACCAGACTCCCTTCTCTGGGTCCCTTGCATGCGGAAATGGGCGAGATAGCTTCTTCTCTTTGGTGTTCTGGGGCTCAGCTCCTTCCTACCTGCCAGGCCCTTATCAATGTCTCCTTTCTTTTTGTATGAAAATAACTTTATTTTCAAAAATAAAATAATAACAATTTACAGTATTATTCTTTTAAAAAGAATATCTAATCCCTATGCACTGCTGGTGGGCTTGCTTTTCTTAGGTGTGTCATGTTCTTTTATAAAGTCTAACATGAAAGGTTTTTTTGGTGGGGTTCTTTTTCTTTTTCATATTTTATTTACATTTAAAATGTTTCCCCCTTTCCAGATCTCCCCTTTGGAACCTCCCCATTCCCTCTGCCCTCCTCCTGCCACTATGGAGATATTCTCCAACCCACCCACCCTACCCACTCTCGTCTTCCCTCATTGGCATTCTCCTATACTGGGGGATCTAACACCCTCAGACCCAAGGGCCTCTCCTCCCCCGATGGATAACAAGAACCTCCTCTGCCGCATTTGTGGCCAGCACCATGGTCCTTCCATGTGTATTCTTTGGTTGGTGGATCAGTCTCCAGGAGTATCAGGGTGTCAGGCCAGTTGCCACTGTTGCTGCCTCCCTGGGGATGCAAACTCCCTCACCTTCTTCAGTCCTTTCTCCAAGCCCTCCATCTGGGACCTCACACTCAGTCCTACTGTTGCTGTGAAGTGACTCTTGGGTATTTCAAACTTTTGGGCTAATAACCACTTAACAGTGAATACATATCATGTTCATTCTTTTGTGACTGTGTTACCTCGCTCAGGATGATATTTTCAAGTTCCACACATTTGCCTAAGAATTTCATGAAGTCATTGTTTTTAATAGCTGAGTAGTATTCCATTGTGTAAATGTACCACATTTTCTGTATCCATTCCTCTGTGGAAGGACATCTGGGTTGTTTCCAGCTTCTGGCTATTATAAATATGGCTGCTATGAACATAGTGGAACATGTATCTTTATTACATGTTGGAGCATCTTCTGGGTATATGCCCAGGAGTGGAATAGCTGGGTCCTCAGGTAGTATTATGTTCATTTTTCTGAGGGTCCACCAAACTGATTTCCAGAGAGGTTGTATCAACTTGCATTCCCACCAGCAATGGAGAAGTGTTCCTCTTTCTCCACATCCTCGCCAACATCTGCTGTCACCTGAGTTTTTGATCTTAGCCATTCTGACTGGTGTGAGGTGGAATCTCAGGGTTGTTTTGATTTGCATTTCCCTGATGACTAAGGATGTTGAACATTTCTTTAGGTGCTTTTCAGCCATTCGAGTTTCCTCAGTTGAGAATTCTCTGTCTAGCTCTCTTCCCCATTTTTTGGTAGGATTATTTGATCTCTGGAGTCTAGTTTCTTGAGTTCTTTGTATATATTGGATATTAGCCCTCTATCGGATGTAGGATTGGTAAAGATCTTTACCCAAACTGTAGGTTGCCGTTTTGTCCTATTTACAGTGTCCTTTGCCTTACAGAAGCTTTGTAGGTTTATGAGGTCCCATCTGTTCGATTCTTGATCTTAGAGCACAAGCCATTGGTGTTTTTTAATTCCTATGTTGAGGCTTCAATTCCTACAGTTGTTATTCATGTGACCTCAATGTTTCTTTTGTGATGCTGAAGCTGCTCACCTCCCTGCATTAACATCTCGTGAACCACTGGGCATCCTCTTCCTGAGTAGGATATCAATGTTACAGGAAGCTATGACAAGAATTATTCAAGGGACAGATGGTTTGTCTCTTTCATTTCTAAATCAGAAGCCACAGGAGCAGCATCTACCTCGCCCATCCTTCTTGCTCATCTAAGAGAACACAGACACAGTCTAAAGGTGGTTGCTCGATTTGGTTATTGCTTGTCTATTTGTCTAGCTGTTTGGAGACAGTCTCCTTCTGTAGCCCAGGCTGACCTCAAACTCACACCAACCCTCTTATCTCACTTTTCTTCCCAAGTCCTGGAATTATAGGTAGGGGCCAGCAGGACTAGTCATTCCTAAGCTTGAAATCTGAAATATCCTGATCCAAAGTCTAACTTCTACCTTAGAGAGGTTTTCTCTCTTCTGCTGAAGTTTCTTTTTCCTAAACATATAGTAGGAGTTTAAAAACAGAGAAAACCAATATATGACATCATCTGAAGCCCAGAAGAGGCCACAGATTGAGGCATCATGTAATTAGGACAAGGTAACAGTAATTAATTTGGGGACTTCTAGGAATATTCCAGTCCCCAATGTACTGCTTTTCCTTGCGACAATCACATGTCATGCGACTTGTAATCCTCTTTCCTAGAGGGAAAGTATAATTCCTCATCTCATTCATACCATCTTAGGCCATAACACTTGTTTTGGCTTATGGACCAGGAGTTGAAGTGATCCATGACACACTGGGGGCAGACATTTAGGTAGCTTGCCATGATATTCTTGTTTGCCATAAAAATGCATGTCTGAGGTACAGATTGCTTCTTCAGTCAGGCATTGTAATAAAAATGACATTTGAAGCAAACCTCACCTGAATCTCAGCCAATATGTTATACAAGGAAGAGACAACCATTTGGAGGGGGTCACTGAGACTAGAAGCTTATCATTATTGCAGTAGAACCTAGTGGAACCTGACTGAGTCAACCTTTAACCCAGAGAAGATAAAACTATGAGTTATAGCCTAAAAAAGATGGATTTTTCCCTCTGGTGGAAAAAACCATATCAATCCATAAAATGAAGAAGGAGAAAAACAAATGAGACTTGTGGGTTGGGAGGAACAATAAAGGAAGAAGGGAGGCTGAAGGCTGAAAGGAGGAAAGTTGGCTTAGAAGGGTGTTTGTGTCCGAGATAAAGCAAAGGCATGCCCAAGAAGGAGAGGGCATGAAAGAGGGAAAGGGATTATAAATGCTTCTTAGGAAAAGCTTCAGAGCATTCTGAGTGTATTTCACACAGCCTCTGGGCAGTGGGTGCTTTCTGTCGCAGATGGGTAGTATACAGAACAATATGAATCTGGCAGGTCAGATGCTCTGTGCTAAGCTGTTACTTTTATTAAAACTTTGTAAGATATCTGTATAACAAAAGGTCAAGGTTTTAAAAAGAAAAATAGCTGCTTTGGAAGGATGACTATGTGCTTGCCCTTTATGTCTTTGGGGAAATGCAGATAAAACACTGGAACTCCTTTGTAATTACTTACTCTGGATGCTGCGTTATACTTTGTCCACTATCCATACACAGAAACCAATAATTGTGGTCCAACATAATCAGCTTCATAATCATCATTTACAAATGCCAGTGAACCCAGAAGACTAATAGCATGTGCATGAGACATAAGACATTTCATAAAGAAGATGACCCCTGAAATCTTTGCTGAAGAGAAAAGATTCCATCAGAGAGGAAGAAGAAAGTACTTTACAGGAAGGATCAATAGCCAGTGAGTATTCAGAAAACTTCTATGTCTGTATTATAAAAGTATATACTCCTGAAAGCTGAGGGAAGAGGGTAAGAAACTGAAAAATCAATTTTCTATGTCATGCTAAAAAGTTTGACTTCATTCTGAAGTCCCAGGAAAGACATCGAAAGGTGTTGTAAGAAAGCAGTGCTTCTCCTTGGCCACCACTTAGTACTTGGTATGGGAGTATATGGCAAAGGGACCAGGGATGGGTATTGAAATCTTGCCTATACTGATCTGAGAATCTGGGAGGAAGGACGGTGCCTCCTAAATGTGCAAAGGTTTTGCATGCATCAGTGGCTGGTGTCTTGCAAATGATCTGTGACATGAACATAGTAGGCAGATGTGCCAGTGAGGAAAACCGGGAGAGCAAAAGAAATGAGGAGACACTGTAGAGAGATTTTAGTCTAGCAACATGCCTACTGGAATACAAACATATTTTAATACACAGTTTTAATCCCACACAATGAAGGTAACATTAGTTTGTTGAAAGAAGCACCCACGTTTGAAAATAATGTCTAATTGAGGGGCAGACAATGTGATGAATCAAAGAAAGATTTGACAGAATTTATGCCCTACTCTCATGGGAACAGAGATAAAAGAAAGGCTACTTAAAAGAGAGCAGGCATAGAAAGAAAAGGAAAAAGGGCAGTTTTACTGAGACTATTGTACAGAGACAGGCTGCAGAAAGAGAACAAGCTAGACACAGGTGAAGACAGAACGAGCCAGAGAATGAGAAAGAGCCAGAAGATTAGAACATATTGTCAAAGTTTGTATGAAGCCAAGTAGAGCAATTCAGTTAGAAGCTGAAAGATGCCAGTTTGCATTAATCAGCATGGAGAGAAGTTTTGAGTCACAAGAGCTGAGTTGATGGTGATCAGTATTGAGAGTGATAGGATAAAATCCAGGCAACCTGCAGTGTTGATATATTTATTCTTGAGTGGAAAACAAAGCTGGTGGCTTATGTATAGTGTCCAGGGTGAGGAAGTGGGGATGTGAAGACCCAGGTTTATCCCTAGACATAAAAGCATTTCTAAGATGCAGTTCTGGGTCACTGATCATTTAAGTGATCACTATCCGCAATATTTCTGTATTTAACACCTCTTTCTCAATTGTGTTTCTGCAGTTATTGATACCCATGCCAAAATAGATCGTTTGCTCTTCACGATCCACCGGAACATGGATCATGGGCTTCCACATGGTGAGAAACAATCCTTTATAACTCATTTGGAAATAACATGTTTTTGTTGTTGTTGTTTTGTGTGTATATGATATAGCAGGTATGAGAAAGAAGAAAAGGAGGATTGGGAGAGAGGAACATGGAAGACTTCAATGACAACTCCTATTCCAACGCAACTTCTTCACAACAACAGTCTAAACAGGAAGCCATCAGAGAGAACTCTTAAAAACTTATAGGATGCTGAAGTGTGTCTGTCCACAATAGATGGTTTCCAGCAGGGGTACAGGAGGGGAAGGACCCAACTCTATTTAAGGAGCAGGCCACTAAGAGTTTTACCATGCTTAGTGAGTATATAGATAGCACAAAGTGGATTTTTTTTGTTGTTTTGTTGTTTGTTTTTGGGTGTGTGTGTGTATGTGACAAAGACAGGGGGCTGGGGCTGGACAGGGAACGACTAGCAGGTAAATGTGATCGGGATGTATAGTGTGAAATCCTCAAGGAATCAATAAAAATATGGGAGGCAGAGGCAGGCTGATTTCTGAGTTTGAGGCCAACCTGGTCTACAGAGTGAGTTCCAGGAAAAGAAAAAAGGACTCATAAAACACAAAAATAGATGGTTTCTCAAATATTAAGATAATTCACCTATCTTCAGAACTTCCAGCCACCTAAAGTTTTGCTTTCCCTTTATGACTAGGTGATATATTTGATCCTTAAACTTGGGTTTTATGTCATTAGGCTCCACTTGAAAGGAACCACATGATTTTCAGAAGCACAAGACTTAGGCTTTATAGCTTGTTTCACTGTCATCTCAGCTTAAAACTTTCAAGAACACAGCTACATCCCCTGTGCCTCTGCAGAGCAACCTCAATGGTATGCATATCGAGGATCCTAATGCCAGCAAGAAATTGCAATAAAACAAGTGTCCCGAGACTGCTCTGTGTCACTGGGATACCAAAGGAACATTAATCCTTCTGAAATCAATCTTGTATCTCATTGCCTAAAGGATTCTCCTAAGACTTCAGATCGATAAAAAGAAGAGAAAAACTCCAAATGCCCTGAAAGGAAAATTACAGCAGAAAGTATCTGTTCTAGCATCAATATATTCAGATATCTATGCTGTTTAGATTTAAGAGACAACTCAGAATGCAGTACTAATACATATGAACATATTTGGAATACTGAAGACAAAGTTAGTTTGAAGTGATTCTATTCCAGTTCAAGTCAGAAAGTCTCTGAAGTTTCCTCACCACACCCCCGGTCTATGGGTCACACTGATGCTGCCACCAAGCTTATCCTCTATTCCCAAATCTTATAATTTTGTGTACTGGCAAATATATATGGTGATGCAAGGCTAGACAGTGCTACTACAAATATGTATGTCTGCATCTCGATCTGTAGAATTCATCAGTGCATCAATCTGTATGGCAAAGAGGAATTATGTTGCAGATAGAATCGAGGCAGCTCACTGGCTGACTTGAAGACTGAAGATGCTATGGTTTAAGTGAGGTTTGAGAACCAATGTCATGATATTAAAAACCTTTTAGAGGAGGTCTTGAGAAATGGGAGCAGAATGGTTCTCGCGAGAGTAGGTTGTTACAAAGGAACAAACCTGCCCTCTCTCATTAAGTTGAGATTTTTTTTGTTTTACTACCATGTGTCTAGATATTACCCTATTAGCTAAGACACCCTTGACTGGAGCCAACTCTTGGATTTCTAGAACTGTGAGCTAAATGAATATCTTTTCTTCTATAGTTCCCAGGCTCAATTATCTTGTTACAACAATATAAAGCAGACTAAGACAGGGCTATTTTTCTTAATTTTCCAGGTGGACCTAATGTAATCACAAGGATACCTAGAAATGGAAAAAGAGGTCAAATATCAGAGAAGATGTGATAACAGAATCAAGGTCAAAATGTTGTAATGCTTGAGGGAGGAGGGGCATAAATTAGGAATGCAGCAGTCTCTAGAAGTTAGAAAAGGCCGAGAAATAGATCTGCTTCAGAGTCTCCTGATATACTTTGATTTTATCCCAGTGATACCTGTATGAACTAGATATGGTCATTACCCACATTTTAAAGCAGGAGAAAACGGAGGTAAAGAATTACTGAAGACTTATTCAAATACCATTGATTCCAGGGCTTGGATTCTGGGCTCCCTGGCCTAGTTCTGTCCTCTTATTCCTACATAGGACTTTATTATGATGGATATACCAAATTACCACTGATCTAGTCAACTGAGATAAGAAAATATATCCCTGTAGTCTTTGAAGGTGACAGTTCAATAGGGATATCCAACAATTTGTGCAGTGGATAGTTCTTTGCAGAGATGCTTGTCTTGTGCATTGTACTGGTTTATAATTTGTACCTGATTGTCCCTAGCTCTAAGAGGGTACAAACTAAAGGAATGCATCAATGCTGGTAATGGTAAACATACGGAAAAATGGGGAAATATTCCTATCTGTACCTAGCATTCTTTTAAAAAGGTAATTCAAAAATAGAGCCACTTCCTGAAAAACTCGTTGCATATACATTATAAAAAGTAATACAACTCTCCCCTATCTCCTTTTTCATATCTAGTACCCATGGAAAATCTTTATTATAGGTATTGACCTTACAAAGCAATTGTCTCAAGGATGTTTCCGCTAATGCCATTTTCAGAATAAAGGGCAGTGGGCTACTTAAGCAGAGCAAAATCCCCAGGAAGGAGGTAGAGAGGAATAAATTAATGCTTAAATGGACTTGTCTACCACAGTCAAACCAGATTCCTATGGAATTCAATGTATCAGACCCAGAGGGTGTCTAGCAAGGAAGACAGATGGACAGTGATTTTCAAGGCAGTGGGGAGGGGTCCAGATTTGTGCTGCTCTGCCATTACCACCAGTGGAAAACTTAACAAGATGTGGAAAGAGTTTTGATTAACACAGGGTGGGGAAGGGACATGACTAGTGTCTATTTAGTGACTGGAAGCCAGGATCTTGCTATCTTATAAGGCACAAGGCAGCTCTCTCCAACAAAGGGTGTGTGTGTGTGTGTGTGTGTGTGTGTGTGTGTGTGTGTCTCCCTGTCTGGACTAGAATTTCTTCTCCATCATTGCCTAGTCCTTTAATAAGCCTGTTTAATTTTTATCTCTTGAACAGCCAGCAAGTTAGCATCCCAGCATATCCTGAGTTAAGAACAAGTACACGACAGAGCTTTGGCCCTGAAGTGTGGGTAAAGTGCTCCAGACAGCATCTAAGCCTGTCCTGTGAAGACATGAACTTCCTAAGGAATTATCAACTTCTCTTTTATCTATAAGGAATCTATGGAATGGAAAAAATAGTAAATATGAGTCTGAATGGATGCATGGACAGGCATGTTGTGCTTTCTTCTCTGAGGAGGATTCACATTAGCCAGTATTGGAAACAACTAAACTTCTACAGTGTTAAATCACTGGCATGTGTATCCAGGGATGTGACTCTGTGCCTTAGGTTCTTCATCTGAGTGATGGTGATGGTGATATCTATGACTATATAACGGTTGTCACAGAGATTTAAACACAACTCTTAGGACCATTTCTGGCATAGAAAGAGCTGGGATTTTTTTCATTCAAAAGTGCACCTTTGGTGATACCATGTAAAATAACCAGATGTCATTTTAGACTTATGAAGATGCTTACCAAATGGTTTCCTTTCAATGATTCTAAAATATAGATTCTTCTATCTTTATCACCCTGCATAAAACTCACCTCCAATAGATCAAAAGCCTCAACATAAAGTCAGACATACTGTACCTGATAGAAGAAAAAGTGGTGAATAACCTTGACACATTGGAACAGAAAGATTTTCCAAACATAACAGCATCAGCCTAGGCATTAAGAACAGTAATTAATAAATGGGACCTCATGAAACTGAAAACCTTTTGCACAGCAAGGGATATCATCATTCAGACAAAGTAGCAGCGATAGAATAGGAAATGATTTTTACAAACTACACATCTGTTAGAAGGTTATTATCCAAAATACATAAAGAACTCAAAAACATATATATTAAGAAAACAAATAACCCAATTAAGATGGGGTATAGATCTAAACAGAGAATTCTCAATAGAAAATTAACTCAAATATTTGAGAGATATTTAAAGTAATGTTTGACATCCTTAGCCATCAGGCAAATGTAAATCAAAATTACTCTGAGATTTCATATTACACTAGTCAGAAGGGCTAAGATCAATAACACAGATGATGGCTCATGCTGGGAGGGTGTGCAATAAGAAGAACATTCAGTCACTGTTGGTAGGACTGCAAATTTTTATGGCCATTATGTAAATCAGTGTCATGGTTCCTCAGGAAGATGGGAATTGATCTACCTCAAGATCCAGCTGTACCACTATTAGGCATACCCAAAGGATACCCTACCACAGAGATACTTTCTCAAGCAAGTTTGCTGCTGCTCTATTCAAAATGGTCAGTAATTGGAAATCCTCTACATGTTCCTCAACAGAAAAAAATGATAAGAAAATGTGGTACATTTATACAATGGAGTATTACTTGCCCACTTAAAACATGAAACTTACAGCTAAAGGATGGAACTAGGAAAAAATCATCCTGAGTGAGGTAGCCCAGACCTAGAAAGACAATGATGCTATGTATTTGCTTATCTGTGGATATTAGCTGCTAAGACAATAAGGATCATCCTACATTCTACAGAACCACAGAGGTTAGGAATAAAGTAAATGGCTATGGAGAGAGAATTCTGTTAGGAAAGGGAAATAAAATTGATGGCTGGATAGAGAGGTGCTAGAACTTAAAATGGGTGAATCAAGTGGGGAGGAGGAGAGAGGGGAACAAGAGAAGGAATACAGAAGAGACGGCTAAAATTAAGGATCATTTGAGGGGTAGTAATGGAAACCTAATACAGTAGAAGCTTCCTAAAATATACACATATTTGATGGCAATCCAAAAAGAAAATCACCACATAATGGGGACACAGAGCCTCAAATCTATTACTAGGATTGAGTTACTTTTAACTGAGATATTGGCCAAAAGGGGTCCCATGGGAGCCCCCAATTAACCCAAGCTGTTGCCAAGACTATGGCTTGCTCTCCATAAACTGTCAGCAACAAGGCTCCATTGTTGAAAACAACACTCAGACAACTCATGGAACATGGAGAAGTCCAGTAGGTGCCTCCAGACAGCCTTTACTTCTGCATTCCAGCATCTCTGGTACATGAGATATTCTGCACACTACCAAAAGAAAAATGTAAGCACCAACCCAGCCACAAAACTCTGACCTACAACGGTGTCCAGCCTGAAAGATATACTAATGCAATGATAGCACAAAGTTTATAGGAGTAATTGACCAATATCTGATTTTATTTAATGCCCATTTCATGAGATAGAACCCATACCCAACACTGCTTTGGTGACCAAGACCCAGAGACCTAGGGTAAAACCATACTACCAGCCTAAACAAAAAGTAGCATTAAAATGATTCCTAGTGACATTCTTCTATACTCATAGATAAGAGCCTTGTTCAGGAATCACTGGAGAAGCTTCCTCCTGCAGCAGATAGGAACAAATACAGAGCCCCATAGCCAGACATTATGCAGAAAGTAAAAAAGACTGGAACACTCAGCCCTAAAAAGCATGTAGCCATCAAATCTCCTGCCTCGGGGCTTAGGGAATCTTGCAGAAGAGGAGGCAGACAGAGTGTAAGAGCCAGAGGAAATGGAGGATGCCAGGAAAACAAGGATCAAAGCTCTTATGAACTCACAGAAACTGAGGTAGCATGCCAAGGGCCTGTATCAGGTCCTTTGAATGTATAGCATAGCTTCCAGTTTAGTGTTTTTATGGATTCTTGAGTGTGTGAACAACTTGGTCTCTGACTCTTGTGCCTTCTCTTAATCGCCTTCCCTTCTGGTTGTTTTATCCAATGTGTTATGTTTTGTTTTATTATATTATATATGTTATATTATTATCCCTTAGAAACCTGCATGTTTTCTAATGGGAGACAGAAAGGGAGCAGATCCAGATGGGAGAGAAGGTGGGGAAGAGCTGGGAGGAGTCAAGGGAGGGGAAATTGTAATTAGGATATATTATGTGAGAAAAGAAAGCTATTTTCAATAGAAGGGAAAAACTAAAAAATAAAACTTTACTGTAAAGAAATAGGATAAAACATTACACAGTAAGATTAGCTAGACCCAATCTCTACACATCTTAGTGCATTTCTGTATAGTTAAAATATAGCCCAATCAGATTGAAGCTGAGATGCTTCAGATTGGATTTTATATTCTCATAGTCAGTTATATTTTCTGCATGTATTACCAAAAAAGGAAAGAAATTTTATATATATGAGAGAGAGAAGTAAGCATTTAAAAAGCCAACTATAGGGGCTGGCAAGATGGCTCAGTGGTTAAGAGCTCCTGAGGTTCTGAGTTCACTTCCTAGCAACACATGGTAGCTCACAACCACCTGTAATGGAATCCAATGCCCTCTTCTGGTGTGTCTGAAGACAGTTAAAGTGTACTCATATAAATAAATCTTTTTTAAAAAGAGCCAACTATAGATACATGTTTAAGTACAGGACTGGACCAATTGTTTTTTAATTGATCCTCAATTTCAATTTTTTTTCTATAATACAATTCAAAATGTAAGCCTTTTGCATTCTGTACTGTCTTTATTGTATTTCTGCTTTTTCTTTAATCTATTCATTTACTAAACAAATACTGAGTACCTATTTGTATGTTAGGTATTAGATTGGATAGTATTGTGAGCAAAATCAGATATATCCTATGCCTCCTGAGTGTAATTTACCTGAAGAGACATGAATTAATCACAGAATGCTGAAATAATGATTGACTTTCAAATGTGAAATATTATATAAGAAATACACTGTTGTGATGGGGGGGGGGGTATGGCTTAGCCAATGTGCTTGTAGTTTAACATGAAGACAAGAGTTTGGATTCCAAGATTCACATAAAATGCCAAAAGTGTTATTGCACACCTGCATTCCCATGTCTGGAGTAAGGATGGAGACAGGAGGATCCCTTGAGCTTGCTGGCTAACCAAGCCTAGCCTAATTGGTGATCTCCTCAGGGACTAGTACCAGTTTCAAAAAGTAACATGGAAACTGAGTAATGTACCTGAAATTGATCTCCATGTACATGTATGCATGTACACATGGACACATACTGTATACCCCCTTTCTCTTTCCCATTTCAAAAATAGGTTTCTATAAAAGGGTAGAACAAATATATCTGATCTTCAGTATGACTAACAGAAAGGAAAGGGGTCAGGGTGGCTTCTCTAGGAAAAAACATTGATGCTGAGCTCTGAGGCTTAGAACAATTCATGATCACATTATATTCAGAATCTAAAGAAAGTTGAGCATCGAATGGTGTTTACCAAAGCCTGGGAGAGTAAAGGGCAAGAGAGATGTGGTGAGGATGGTGAGCAAGCACAAGCTGTTTCTGTGAAGAGCACTCTGCTCTTCACAGTGAGATGAATATAGTTAGGAGTAATCCACAGGCTAAGTCACAAGAGCTACGAAAGGGGGTATTTGGTGTACTTATCCATATAGCATATGAGTTTATAGTGAATCTGATATTCAACAACTGAATAAGCATAGGTGCCATGTGCTGACCCAGGGAATGATGGAGGCAGGCCATGTGGAGAAGGGACTGGAACCTGGTTTGAGGTCAGAGTGCAGTCTGCTGATTCCAGAGCATCTGTTCCTCATTCACACCATTTGTTATCAGTTTTATGTATTCAGTTGCTTTTCCCACTGAACAAATCACAGTGAGCATTTACTATGGGATTTGAAAATGGAGGGACTTGTAGTTTGAGAGAAAGCAATGAAAACATACCATACTAACCAAGGAAAAGAAAGACATGGAGGGTTGCAGCATAGTCGGAATTGATGGTAGAGGTTGGATACCATGGTAAGTTTTCTGGGAGAAATGTCTTTGGTAGATCCTGAAAGATGAGTGTCTAAGGGAAAGGTTACTCCAGGTGGAAGCAAGAACAAGTGTGGGAGGGAACAGAAAAGTATAAAGTGACTTAAGGAGCTCAGCATGGCTAAAGCACGTGTATAGGAGACAGATGAGGGAATTATTGAAAGGCGTTTGATTTTTAAGACACTTTCCTATTTTGATCCTGAATCATGAAACTTCTACTTCTACTTTATATACCACATTCATGATCCACAATTCCTGTTGTTCTATTTGACTCCAACATGAACACAATGAGAAGGTTCTGCAAAGTCAACACATCACGTGAGTCCTTGGTATGCGTAGGGAAAGCTGGGATCATTCAACAGCTCCCAGAACTCATTAAACTGCTATTTCTGATTAAATTAAGCCCATTAATATCATTCTCAAAACATCTTTAGGGAGTTTTGTTTTCTAATTATACCAGTAACTGTTTCCAGGTTGGCAGCCACCATTCTTCACATCTTACTTTTACACACCGATCCAAAAATATTACCCAAATGCTACAACAATTTTCAAACAAAAAACAAATTCTCATCACTCATAATACTTCAGGACCATGTGTAATTTTTCATTTCCCAATAGCATGATATAAATGCCCCTGTTCTCTTGGTCCCCCTGAACTCTGGTCCTCATGGTTATTTAGGCCACCTCTCTCCTTTTCTTCTTCATTGTCCTCCTCCAAGTCTCATCTTCAGTGGGCTGGTCTTCTTTTTAGAACAACAATGCTGGACCCTTTGTGTACCCTATAATCATAGTCTCATAAATATTGACAGAAACCTACTTGTGATTTCCCCAACACTCCGCTGTGTGTAATGTCTGTGTTCTTTCCTATATGACCCTCTTATCTTCTTAGAATATGTTACCTAGATGGCCAAGTCTATATTAACATGAATCATTTTCTCAGTCGTCAACTTCCATCACTTGCCAACAGCTTTCCAAATCTGGAGCACTGCCATTCCCCCTTTAAAATGCACCTACTGGGTTAGTTGCAGTTATTTAACACATAGTATATATTACCAGGCTACAGTCAAGACTGTGTTATTTGGGTTATACTCAGACAATGCCCAGAAAGGTGCAGACATTGAATTAGTGACTACTGTACTATAATGTCTATTCACTAACATCATTTGCAAATGTGTCAAGGTTTTTCAAATGTGTGAGACTGGAGTACCATGATCACCATATGCTTGCCTACCTTAATTGTTACATATTTTAAAATACCAACATAATATTCTCACTTATGATCTTTAGTAATACAAATTTGTATCTAGATGCTTCTAAGTTTGAGAGACTTGGAGAATAGCATTATCCTACATCAAGGATATGAGGAACATGCAGGTGAGAAGACTTGGTGGCATACCTTCCGTTCCCTTAAAATAACCTAAAACCTCCGTAGTCCATATACGTCACTAATTACCACATCCATCCATCCATATTTACATACATATTTATATACTTACATATACTTACCCATCCATCCATCCATCCATCCATCTATCCACTTATCTACTCTATCCTTCCATATGTCCATTTGTCCATCTATTCATTCACCTATCCATGTATCTGTTCATTATCCCTAAACCCTGAGCTCCTTCTATACTATGCCATGCATGCTTTCACTCAGCTAAGAAGCAAAAGCAAATACAACAGTAAACCAGTCTCCATTCGTGAAGGATTAAAACAACAATTACTAGTCTAAAAAGACCTTCCAGGGTTTAAGCTAAAAGCAGAAACACATTATCTTTCATCTCCTTCTTGAGAAAATACCCAGGGATCCTGATCTCTGGATCAATATTGAGTAGCATCTAATTACTGATTTCCGTGGAGGCTTTTGGGGCTATGAGCTTCATATTTTATATGTGCAAGTAAGAAGCCCGGATTGGTATCAATCAGACCTGTGGGGATGCAGGGCTTGCTTGTTTCACAGGCTTTCCCATGGCATCTGTTGTATTGCATTCATCTTTCCCAGCAAGACGCATTTTGATGCAGACCATCTATTTATACATCGTTTTTCTTCTCTCCTTTGCTCCTGCAGTTTAATTGATTTTTCTGTTGCTAAACATGTACTCACCATGCAATCCCTGCACCTTCTTGACAACTGTCATTTGGTTTACATTTTTTAAAAAAATCAAAATTGGCAACCCTTTTTTAAAAAAAAGATCTGTCAGCACTTTCAGTCTCTCAGGTAAGTCATATTTACTGAAGCAGTCACTACATTGGGCACAGGGAAGGCCAGGAAATCCAAAGTCTGTCGAATGTAGGCTGGGCTGACCTGACTAATGATCTCTTTGGGAGCCCTGCCCCCTGTTGTTTACAGCCTTTGTTAGGCTTTCCTCTGCCTTCACCTAGCCTCCCTCCCATCACTCCTTGGCATCTAGGAAGTTCAGAGTAAATTCTTGATCACCTTTGCAATTCTTTTCAGGCTGTCATTCAGCCAACTTTTTCTTTCTGCCCACAGTGACAAATTACTCTTGTGAGACTGATAGATGAGCTGGCAAGCAGGCTGCCAGGTAACATAGCTCTTCCTGAGATAACTTGGTGGCATACTGAAGGAAAGAAGAACTCAACAGCAAACTGTGAGAAAAGCAAGCAAACAAGCTAAACCTTTATTCAGCATGGAAGGTGTGATCCACTTCCTCTGTTTGGGGTCTGAGCACTGGGAACTGACAGAGCCACAAGACAGAAAGACCCTGGGTCTCTGAATTGCTGTGGGAAGGAATATTCACCAAACATAGATATAAAATCAACAAAAAACATTGGGTCGCTTTAAGCTACCTGAGATGGTAGGATTGTTGTTACAGCCCCTCTTGTAAAAGGAACATGGGCAAAAGACTCAAGAGGAATGGCCTCTACATTGTCCCTCCCACAAGGCAAAGGCTCTATCATGCTGTACATCCTTAGTAAGATGCTGGCTTTCCCCCAGAACACTCACTGATGGATCCTTTGCTGGCTGAAAGGGGCAGTGTAGCAGTCATTCTCTTCCAGGTCTGGCAGTGTCTCCTTGTCCAGCCTCATTGGCTTCTTAGGTAACCATCTCCGGAACCTGCTTATTTGTTTATCGATCCTGTGGCACATGGAAGGCAAGATCAAAGGGTACAGCAAGTCAGCATCACTCTGAAACACAGGAGCCATGAAGATGACTCCATATTCTCACTAGTCTCAGAACAGCCTGTTTTTCATACATAGAGAAGAGGGCCAGGAACTTGATAGCTCTTTCAGGTTCACTAAGTGGCCTCAGCATCGCTATCTTCGAACAGACTTGAATTATATATTCACTCATGTGTTCATGAATGGTTAAATGGTTACAAGGTTGGAAGGCTTAGGAAAGAAGGTAGATAGCCCTTTACGCATAAGCATAGAATTCTACATTTTGTAGAGGTTAGCCACTCATCTTGTGTCTAGAAACTGTGAGCTCAGAGAAGCGTTTTAGCTGTAGTTAACTTGGAGCTGGGGCAACGGGACATTGTGACTGTACAGAGAACCTGCTGTCATGATTTCTGACTCCCTGCCTGTCACACATTCCCTTACTAGGTGGCAGACACATAGCTGGCTCCATCACTTTTACTGTGCTTTTCAAATGGCTTCCATGGTTGTCCAGGCCCTGGAGTATCAGGATACAGGTGTCACTCTGGCTACCATGTACAAAAAAAATGTCATGTGAAGGAAAACAGACTAGTGTTGTACTGTGGTTTATAAAAGATACTTTCTAAATTGATATTATTCTCAGTCCTTTTGACTACTGAGCACATGTAGCTTCTAACTGTCCAGTTTATAGAAATAGTTCAGCCCTGCTCATAGTGAACAACTAGAAGGGGCAAAACCACACCAGCCTTCAAAATGTATATGTGCCTCAAGTAGCTACACTGCTCTTTGTACTTTACACATACAGAAGGGACCCCAAAGGGTAATTATTCAGCCCAAATTAGCCAGACTAGGTTCTTGGTTTTAGGGATTACTGCATTTGCTGATAAAGGGGGTTACATGTGAGGGATACAGAAGAAACAAATTTCCCTAAAGATAGAACAACTTTAATGCTTTAATACCTGTTGACTGAGAGTTCAGGCAGGATTTATTTTTCCAATTAAAATATTTGTGTAACAATTTGTAATTTTTAGTGACCGTGATGGTTAATGTAGCTGATTTGACTGAGCCAAAGGATTTCCAGAGAGCTGGTCAAAAGTGACTTTAGGTATGCTTCTGAGCCTGTTTTCAGAAAAGTCAGGTTAGACTGAGTCGACACTTTGGTAGAGAGCATCAAAAATTTTGATGCCCTGATACAGAAGTTGAAGGATGGATAATTGTACTCTCTTTGGTATTTATCTCTGCCTCCAACACTGGGTGCGCCATAGCCTTTATACTTGGGCTAGGACCAGAAGATTTCCTAGACCATGGCTTGCAGACTGCAGGCCATAGAACTTTTTTAGCCTTGGCTGTCTTGTGAAGCCCTGTTGTAAAGCTCTATCTAAATCTGAAGGCCAGAGATCTAACAGTGTTGATATCTGAGGGCAGGAGGCAATAGATGTGCCAGCTCAAACAACGAAAAAAATTGTTATTTTTCTATCTTTTGATTTTATTAAAGTTAGGTCCTCAGTGGATTGGATGATGTCCAACTACTTTGGTGTGTCCAACTTATTTTTAAACTAAATATATTATTTTAATTTTTGATATATGTAGGTGTTTTCCCACTTCTGTGCACCATATCATGCAGTGCCTATGGGCTGGATCTCCTGGATCTGGAGTTGCAGATGGTGATGAGTTGCTCACTAGAAATTGAACCCAGGTCTTCTTGAAGAGCAGCCAACGCTCTTAACTGTTAAATCACCACTCCAGCCCCAGTGGCCAATGTCTTACTCAGTCTACTGCTTCAGATGGCCATCTGGAGACCCTCAATAGACACATGGCCCAGTAAGACCTTTTCCATGTATGTGGAATTCCTTTAGCCCAGTGAAAGCAGCACACACGCACAAAATTAGTGCTAAAGCATCTGTTACTATTTCCTCTATTCTTAGCATAACCCAGTCACGTTGTGCTAGCTCTGTCCAGTGATGGCTGCACTTTTGTGCAGTCATGAACCAAGTACCCAAGCTGCTACTTAGCTCTTTCCTTTCATAAAGAACACAATGGAGTCCTTCTCATACACAGAGAAGCTAGGAATCTGCCGAGGGTCATGAAACCAAGAGAAAAGAGTAGATTGACGGAGTCTAGGAGAGGGAAAATGCTCTCATCTCTGTCCCTTTTCTTCCCATTTTATGGTTTATTAAAGATACCTAAAGACATGAACAGACACAACAATAATACTTAAAGTGTAGTGAGGTGATATGGCTTAGAGGGGCAGAATGATACAGCAATCCAGAATTGGAACTCTGATGTTCAGATGTCTAGATTCAAATCCTGTCTTTACAAATGAAAACAGTATGGCTTTGAGCAAGTGTACTAAGTTTACTTTGCCTCAAGTATTTTAATCTTTAAAATGGGTGTGAACATGACACTCAGTTCATAGATATAATCAATTCTTTGGCATCTGGTATACTGTAAGTGCTGACTACTATTACTATATCTTACCCTTTTCTAGAATTTGCAAAAATTTAAGCAAGTAGTTGAGATTTCTGGGTAAGATGGAAGGCTAGAAGCTGCCTTCCTTATCACCCCATTTGGGAGGTGTAGCAGTGCAGGGAGGAACAGACATGACTCGAAAGAAAGAAAGAAAGAAAGAAAGAAAGAAAGAAAGAAAGAAAGAAAGAAAGCGAGTTTTAGAAGTTCACAAAGGTGCTGATAAAATGTCTCAAAGGTTCTAAAAAATACTCCCCCAAAACAAAACAACAACAACAAAAACCCAAGATAAGGTCACATTATGAAGAAACTGAGTTATACAAAGCTCAAGTCATAGAATTTCTTGCTTGGGGGAGGGGAAGCAGAAACCTCATTTAAAAGGCAGATAGATGGCTCTGGTGAGAAAAGATTGGTAGTCATACCTTCAAGATAAGTCTCCAACCCTCACAAGTCTTAAACCAAGTTTTAGATTTTTGTAAGGCAGCAACTCTTCTCAGGGACAGATCAAACACAGTAAGGCAAATCCATTTTGCCACTGTATATCACTTAAAGGTCAGGGTCTGGGCACTGTCTTGAGAGGGAACCCCTTGTTTAAAATGGAGCTCCCCTGGACTCTAAGTAATCATGGCAACCACAAGCCAGGAAGCTTGAATGTAACCTACCACAGTTCCAAAGTCAGAGACAATCTTATTGGGCAGCTGTGAGAACAGGAGATGAGCTGAAAGCCACAGTCGTTGTGAGGAGAAAGAGTAATACTGGATTTGGCAGCCTTCAGCCTAACTCAGCAGATGGATTGTATCCTGGAACCATTATAATTTCTACTACCACTCTGTAGCCCAAGAACTCTTAGATGCAGCCCTCTGGGTGAGTGATTGCTACCTAGAAGCCCCTAAAGTACAAAAATGGCCCCCTTTCTACATTAATTTCAGAGCTGTGATTGCTCCCCACTCTTGGAATGAGTTTGGGAAATATTCCCCAGGTAGAGTAGTTCTGTCCTAGGGTGGATAACCTGAGGAGTTTGGGAAGGGTGAGGGAACTTGTCTAAGTCACAGAACCCAGAGCCAGGTGTTGGCATGTAAAGAAGTTGGCATGTAAAGAAGGGGAGCAACCAAAGTGGAGAGAGTTCTGGGAAACGGGAACTGTCAGACACTTGTCAAACACAGACTCGATACAGTGTCACTGCAGGAAAGACAAGAGTCCACAAGTTTTCACCTACACTACACTGTGTGAATGAATAGGAAGGCTCCAAGGCTCTGTGGCCCAGGGAAAAGCAACGCTAACATTCATTTTATGGAGTTCCTTATGCTTCACCTTCATTATTGTTATTACTAGGCTTAGTAGTCCTGCTTTACTGTATTAAAAATATTTATGCTTTTAATTCTTCCTCATGTGGTTATCTAATTACATATAAGCATTTTTTCACTTTTGTTGAGCAATCCTTTCTGTTTTGCTTTCCTTTTGCTTCTTTAAGGCTAATAAAGTTTTGGTTTTATTTTGAGATCATGTTTTTATTTTCCATTGTCCTGCTTCCATTACTTCTGCTTTTGCCTTTTGTTTTTTTCTATTGTTTCATTCTTTTCTTCTCCCCCCTAACATTCTCTGCCAGTCCCTCCCTTTTTAATTGATTTAACCTTCATTCTCCTTTCTTTTCCCCTTTCCTTCCTTTATTCTCCTCACTTATTATTTACACATTTATCCAAGATAACTTTTAGCTTTGTAACGTGTTTGTCATGGCTATTCCAAGTTCTTTTTTTTCCCTATTGGTGATACAGTAGAGAGCCTTAGTCAATTTTAAATGTATTTCTGTATCTTCTACATTTGGCTTTTACAGCAGCTTATTTATAATCTGAGTGATGTTGAGGATTGAGCCTCAACATCAAGTATTTCGGGGAGGAGGATTGTTCAATATAATATATAATAATATATACATGTCTGAGAGCTTGGAAATTTAAAAAACTCCTGAAAAATAGACTTTTCAATAAGAAATCTCCCCAATTAGATACATTGAAACATTTATGTGTACAAACTGTGACCTAGAAATGTAAGAAACATGACAAAACAAGGCACCAATGGTCCTCTAAAACAAGTTTTCAACCTGTGGGTTGTGATCCCTTTGGGGTATTGAATAACCCTTTCATAGGGGTCACTTAAGACCATCAGAAAACACAGATATTTTCATTTCAATTCATAACAGTAGCAAAATTACAGTCATGAAGTACAAACAAAAATAATTTTATGGTTGGGGACCACTCCAACATGAAGAATTGTATTAAAGGGTCGCATCATTAGGAAGGGTTAGAACTACTGCTTTAAAAGATAGAACGTCTCAACTCATCCAACCTGCTAAGGCTTAAAAACTAATATAATGAAGAAAGAATAGAATATACAATAATCTAATCAACTAGGAAAACAACTAGAAAAATGCGTGGAATTGGCAAACATAATAACCTTAAAAGTGAATGCCTCAACTTCCAACAAAGAGGGGCAGATTAGTTAATTTGATTAAAAAAAAAAAAAAACAAACAAGATCCAACAATCTAATATCTCCAGAAAAATACCTTACTGACAATGATATCTACAGAGTTGGCATCCAAAGACAGAGGTCCAACTATTAAGCAAATAACCCCAAATAACCTGGATTAGCAACTCTAATATATGATAAAGTAGACTTCAAAACTATTATATCTGAAGAAATAAAGAAAACCATTACATAGTATTAAGGGATTAAGGGGAACCACACACATACATACATACACAGAGAGAGAGAGAGAGAGAGAGAGAGAGAGAGAGAGAGAGAGAGAATACAGACATACATACACATTTTATGTATATAAAAAACATTGAAGCTTCCAATTTCATAAAATAAGCATTAATGATTATACCAGTTCAGATAAGAATGACACAGTAAGACAATAATAGTGGATAATTAAGTATTATACTCTCATCTTTTGATAGGGCCTCCAAGCTGAAAAGCATCAAGAAACTTCTGACTTAAACTACAACTTAGTCCAAATGGACTCAAAAGATATCTTCAGCATATTGCAACCAAATGATATAGAATAAAAATTATTTTAGCAACCCATGGAAACCTCTCTAAAATAGACTTCATTCTATAAAACCATATTAAAACTAACACATACACTAGAACTAAAAAATTTTTATATATTGTAAGATTATAGTGAGATAAAGTGAGAAATCAATAGCAGAAAAACTCAGAAACTACTCAAATACTTGGAGACTGAGGAATAAAATCTTAATAACCAGCAAGTCACTGAAATTATCAAGCATGACACTTAAAAGTTCCTAGAATCAAATTCAAATGATGTCTAATGTGTCATACTGTTTTGAATACAGATAAAGTAGTTCTAAGAGGAAACTTGTAACTATGAACATTACTTTAAATATAGTCAGAAAGGCCTGATAAATAACCTAATAATGTACCCCTAAGATTTTAGAAAAAAAAACCAACAAACCAAATTCCTTAGTAGTAGGTAGCAAAAACCCAATGAAATGGAACCCTAAATTATCATTCATAGAATCAGTCAAACAAAATTTAGTCCATTAAAAAGATATATAAAAGTGATAAACCCTTAGCCAAAAGAAAGATCACAGAGAACAAAATTAATAAAGTTATGGATAGAAAAGTAGTGTTATAAAAGAGTCCAAAGAAGCTCAAAGAATCATTAGGAAAAAATTTGAAAGCTTAAATTTGAAAATTGGAAAATCTAGAAGGAATGGATAAATTGCTAAATACACAGGAATATGACCTACCAAAATTAAACCAAGGAGCTTTAAACACATCCACACTAAGCAATATGATTACAGCAATAACAAAAAGACCATGCACAGAGAAAATGCAAGTTCTGGACAAATTTATTGTTAAATTCTACAACATTTTTAAGGAGCTATGAACAGTAGTTCTTATCCAATTGTTTCACAAGAAAGGAAGGCACACTATGAAGCTTACCGTATGAAGGCAGTGTTACTAAGATGCCAAACAAGGTAAGCCACAAGCTAACAGGACAACTATAAACCAGCTTCTTTGATAAATCTATATATAAACTTTCTCAATAAAATACTTGCAAATCAAATTCAAGAACACATTAAGAAGATAATATACCATGGCCAACATGATTTCATCCTAGAGGCGAAGTTGATTCAACATATGCAATAACTGTAATACAATGAATAATTGGACTTAAGGACAGAAATCACAGATCATCTGAAAAGATACAAAGAAAGCCTTTGACAAGGCTCAACATCTTTTCCCGACAAATGCCCTCAAAGAAAGTAGGAATAGAAGGACTGTAGCTTAACAAAATAAAGGCTGCCCAAGACAAATATGTACCCACATTCTGTGGAATGGGGAAAAGCAGAAGGTGTTTTCTTTACAAGCAAGAATGAGACAAGGATGCTCACTCTCCTCAGACATGCTTTGTTGTCATTAGGACAGCAGGAAAGAAAGAAGCAAAAGGAACACAAATAGAGTAGGAAGCCACAGTGTCCTTAAGTGCCAATATAATGACCACTACTCAAAAAGGTTCTGAAGACTCTCTGAGAATTATTAGTTGACATATACTTTTAGCAAAGTAGCAAAACACACAATCAACATATAGATAGTTCTATATGAATAATGAGCTTTCCAAAAGTACAAATGAATAAAAGCACATGAACTGAGAAAACAGATCTTGAAACAAGAACAAAACATAATGACATATATGAAACCCAACAGTTTAAACTCCAACTTAAAAAGTTAATATCAGTTTCTACTTTGAAAATGAACTAAGATGTTTTACCATAATTTAAAAAAGTAGTTTGCTTTTCAACATTTCTCGTTAAAGTCATTCACTTGTCTAAGGTCATTGACTTCTTCCTTAACTAGACTCATAAAGTAGGTTTCATACAGTAAGTTGGAGGCCTATCCCTTGGCTCTTGGCTTCATTTCATTTGATTGCCTCAAAATTCATCCAAGGAAGAAGCCATTGGCCCAGAGGTTTTCTGTTGACAGGGCTTTTACTTGTCACGCACCTCCAGTGTGCAGTGCTAATTGGATTGTGTTTTGCAGAATCTGTGTGTACTGACTATGAATTCAGTGCAGCTGCGTAACAGCTGTTGGTGTGGACAGAAACAAATGAAGCTGTGTGAGAAGTCAAACATAAATCCTCAATGGGAATGAAATGGCAGCTGTCAGCGGCCAGCTGTGTCACCATGATCTGAGTGAAACTTGACGATGGTGAAGAGCCAGCACAGTGGAGTAATGAAAAGGATTAATTAATTGAAAACGGAACAGGAAAAGAATGAAGTAGAGGGGCTGGCTTGGTAGGAAAGGTGAAACTGATCCTTGCTATCACCATGTCTAAAACCAGCTTCTGTTGTCTATCGGCAATGTCACTAACCTTCCTGACTTATAAAACAGGGTGACATTACTGACTGGTACCATAGCTGCCATCACAATTGTTATCTTTTTGGCCTTCAGAGTGATTAGTAAATCCATAATTGATGATGTATGTGAAAAGCTTTGGAGAATTTTTAGCAAGCACCAATGTGTTCTAAAGGAGCACACACCCAGAAAGTGGCAGGAAGCAAAAGAACTGTTCTAAAACACTATAGATCTAAAAAATCCAAGCACTTGGGATACAGCAGAGAGATTGGAAGTTCAAGGCCAGCCCAGGCTACCTGAAATCATGTCTTATAAAACAAAAGCAAGCAAATAAACAAAGCAAAAAACTACAATGGAAGGAAGACATTCAAAAGAACATTTTCAAATAAAAAGACACTTGCTGGGCATAGGGATGCTGGGCTGGACCACAGTGCAGATGCAAAATGAAGCCTGGACCACCCAGATTCCAGAAGACCTACTCTGAGATCTATGCTGTTCACAGTAATAGATACCAACATTCAAACAAAGCCAGTAGCCTCTGTGATTTCCCCTGCTTGGCAGAACTGCTCCCAAAGGTATTCTCCCACTAATGCCAAGATTTTGTAAATTAGGCTCTGTGTTGCAAGAGCTCTGGAAGAAAGAGGCAGGGTTGTAGGACTTACAGAAGAACATTCCGGATGAGTCAGATGGGATCAAATTAACAAAATGAGAAGTTAAGAGGTCAGAGGACCGTCTCTAGGTGGAGGCAGGAGAGACATCACCGAAGGGGAGACGAAAGCAAAAGAATGATATGACCCTCGTGGCCGCCTTTGAGGAGGAGTAGGACCTAGAATGCCTCACTTTCAGAAGTCCAGATTGACTTTCTACCAACAGCCTGCAAGGATGTTGACTTTGGCCCTTGATGGTATTAATTGGGACTATGTCAGCAACCTAAAGAAGCCTGGATGAGGATTACCTTCCTAGTGGTCCAGATAAGAGCCCAGGCTGACCTATATGATTTTGGCCTTTGAAGACCCTAAGCAAAGACATCAGTTGACAACCTAAATTTATGATTCTGACTTATGAATCAGGTTAATAATTTTATGTTGGTCTCTGCAGGGCAGTTTGAGGTAATGCGTTATGTGGATGCAGCTCTTAATTACAATGTTAGTCTGACCTGCCAGGCTGTGGCTAGCCAGGATCTCAAGATAATAAGTTTGCTACTCCACAGGGTATGCTCCCACCTCCCTGTCAGGGAGAATGGTTCATGTCACTGTGCAAACACAGTGAATCTGAGCTCCCCTAGGCTGCTCTCTACAGCCAATCTGTCTCTATATAGCCAATCTCAGACTTCAACCACACAAAAGAGAAAAAGAGCCAGTGGGCCTGAAAGCATGAAGCTCATTCTAGAATTCTCCAGCCTGTCTCTGTGCCCCAGTTAGACCTATAATAAGTCATTCATTCTCACCAAGCTTTAGTGCTGTCTTCTCCAAAATGGTCACCAATTATGTGTTCTCTGTGCTAATACTACTTTGTTGGCGGTGGAGGGGTTGGGCAATAGTTTTGTGAGTATATCATTGCAAATGAATGTACTAAGGAACTTTCTGTGATGCAATGAGTATGAAATCTTCCATATACAGGGATGAGCTCAGAGTCAGCTAGAGGTGGACTCACAGTCTAGCCACTTAGTTTGCTAATGGAGTGAGATGCTGGGTGAGTGTGAGTGACTAAGCTTGCCTGAGGTGATGGTGCCCGCCACAGAAGATGGTGTGAGCATTAATCAGAACAGTGAATGCCAATGCTACACAATTCCTTAGATGTGCAAAGGGCCCCACTTCGTGCTGGATCTTAGGATAAAGAAAATAATGACGATGATGGGATTTTGAAGTATAGCATTCCAATAGAAACTCAAAGCTTACAATTTTCCCCTACATGCCAGGGTAGGGGGTCATCAGGCCTGCATCACATCTAACAAACATCTCCAAATAAGAAAGGCTGAGACTTACTGAGATATGTTAAAGTGGTGAAATGAGTTAACTAGAAGGCATTGCATTCATCTCTGAGGATAAGCTCGTCACTTCTCAAAGTCTCTCTTGTTGGGAGATGGGTGGGAGGGAGAACCCCACAAAGCCTTGGCTTAGTGGCTTAGCATTGATTTTGCTTGGACACATCGTCACTTTGTTCTGTTATCCTATTTACTGAGCAACCACCTCCATATAGACGGCACAGGCAAATCAATAGAGAGAAGATGGATCACCCACGTGGGCATGTCTGGTCTGAACACAAGTTTAGATCTGAACTACACAGTGAGTTACTTTTTCAGAAATTTCTTTGGATGGTGAGTCTGGGGTTTTCCAGCCTTTGTGGCAGCTAAGGTTCTAGGGAAATACCATGAAAGCAACAGAAGCAAATAGACAGGCTTGACAGCTCTGGATGAATGGCCTCCCCTGGAGGGTCTTAGGAAGGTTTCTTTAGGAAGGAAACTTTAGGACCCTTAGGAGTAGTGATAACTAGAGGAAAGGTCACATGCGAAGGACCTTCCTTACACTCGGCATGCTGGCCTGTCAAAGGCCTTCATAAACTATCTTGCTATGCAGGACCTCAACTTAGAAGCTGTAGGTGTATCCTGAAGGAGGGGAGCAACTCTTTTCCTTTGATTCCTTTGAGCCTTAACTACCTACAGGAAGTCAGTTAGTACTAATGGCTTGACCAGACTGAATTTATGAAACAGGCCTTCCTTTTTAAATTTTTAGTATTGAGATTATGATATAATTACATTTTCCCCTTCCCTTCCCTCCCTCCAAACCTTCCCATTCTCCTTCAAATCCTCTCTTTCTCACCAATTGTTATTGAATGCATTCCTATACTTATATCTCCTGTTAATTCCATATAATGTTACTTGTGTGTATATTTTCAGGGCTGACCATATGGCACTGGACAACCAATTGATGTGCTCTTCCCTGGGGAAAAGCATCTCTCCCTCTCCCAGAATTCTTCAGCTGCCTCTAGTTCTTTGTGCAGGGTTGAGGGCTCACAGGCATCCCCAGGCAGTTTGGTACATTCATTGATATCTTCCTTGTTCAGCTCATGTCTGCGTGGTCATGTTGGTGAGACTTCATGGCTACAGCTTCTGACATTACTAGATGACAGTTTCCCAGCAAGCTCCTGATCCTCTGGCTCTTACACTCTCCCCATCCCTCTTCCCACAATGTTCCCTGAGCATTAGGTGCAGGAGTGAAACGGGCCTTCTTTATAGACATTTGCTTTTCCCTAGGCCAGAATATTACAGACCCATGTTTCTAGCCATGCATTTTGAGAGATGATATGATAGAAAGAAGCTATGGATGAGCTTTTGGTGGCAGTTTTTTCTTACAGAGGTAGTTCATAGGCCTTGTCTGCTGTAAATGAAGTCCTCATGTACTGCCAACAGACAGTAGGAAGCTCAGGTTTCTTTTTCCTCTTCATTCACAGCATCTCCTTGGATAGGAATTAGGTATCTTTGGAAGCTAATGCCATTCTTTTAGGTCACAGGGATCCTATTTGGAGCATAGCCTACATAGCTTATAGACAAGGTCAAGGGGCTCTGGAACATTTAAATATATTAAATTTTAATAGTAGAGATGGAAAAATACAAGCCATTTCTTATTCTGTCTGTACGCCCATCTGATATGATTGTAATGAACCAAGTCTGTAATGTAGAGGGCCCAGCATTCCTTCTGTCCAGTATAACAGAGGATAAAGTCAGACAGGATGCCCATGGTGGGGGTAGGGCAAAGAAGACTTATGAGACTTCAACTATAATTGCCCACAATAATTACATTTGCTAAGTTGTAATATTTTCTGAAAATTGTTTTCCAGGATCATTTTATTCTAGGGGAAAAAACAGCAAGGAAAAGATGATAAATTCTCTCCCTTTATTGGATAGATAATTTATAATGCCTGTAAACCTGCCTAGAGATTAGAATCAAAGGAGTGTTCAGTAGACCAAGTACATGGATTAAGAAGGCATTTCTTACAGATATGAGTCTAAGGTACATGAGTACGTTTATGGGAGTTGGGTGAGTTTTTGGAATAAAGATATCTATGGAAAGGTGTTTTATTCTTGTTAAAAAAAAACCTTTAGACTTTTTGATATCTTTATTATTACAGGAGATAGGTTGATTTGGAGAGTCCTTCCATGGGTTAATGGGATTAAATACAATTTATATAGAGGAAATTAAACAATAGATTGAATACCCACATATGGTATGCCAGGAGAATTTCAGAACACTGAAAGTCAAGTGTTTTGTTGCTGAGGTGCTAGTAATATCACAAGTGGCAGCTGTTCCTTTGAACTTGAATTTGAGAGTTAGCTACAAGGGGTGGACTCTCTTCATCACCTCAATTAGTCTATCCTTGGAAGAATCACCAAGTATATATATATCTTCCTTCTTAAGTGCATTTTAAATGAGCTAGTAGACAATGGGCTTTGGAAAGTCCTGGTACATGAGTGGTGCCAAACCCAAATCCTGCATGGCAGCACTGAAGATTCTCTCCAGAGAGCCTTGCCTAATCAATGTGACACACCACCACAATTGGAGTTTCTTTTATTCTGGCACATTCTTCTCGTATATCCATTGCCTCAGTTCTCCCAAGACAGTAATTTCTACATGGAATATCAACTTCTTCAGCCTCAAAAACATTTATTAAGCCATTCTTCTAGTTCTGGAAGCAAGCTCATATTCACTCAAACTATCCTCCTTCACACATGAAGAACACGTGTTTGGTCATAAAATGAAATCTCCTCTGCTTCCCTCCTGTTGACTCCTACTCTAAATCCTGGCCCTTCTTTCTCTATCATTTATATTTCTTATCAACACTTCAATGAATACTCATTGCTTCTGAAACCTTTCTACTAACTTCTATCCTATAGTTATGAGTCCTAAAAATGTTGTCTTTAGCCCACCATGTGTTGTGTGCCAATAATCTCAAAATTGGGATGCTGAAGAACAAGTATTTCTTCATGTTCTAGGTTAGCCTGGGATACATAGTGAACTCCAGGCCAATCTGATTACAGAGTGAGATTCTGTCTCAAACAACCAAAAAAGTTACAATAAAAGACATGGTTCTTTCCTAGCATCACCAGCATCATTTAGTGTTTAAGAGAAGTATAATTCATCAACTGCATCTAGACTTGTTGAATCAGAAACCCTGAGGATGGACCCAGCCATCTGCATTTTTAACAGCTGTTGAATAATCCTGATGCATAATGGAAACCACCATTCCACAGAGACTGCTACTGTGGCCATCATTAATGACTTATAATGTGCTAAATAGATTCTCTTTTATCATCACCCATGAGAAGCTGAAGAATGTACACCTCTATTGAAACTTGTCTCCAGAGTTGTTGACATCACCTGCCCTCCATTCTCCTTCTGTTCCCAGAGTGTTATGCTCATCCTCTTCTGTCTCTTCTTATCCTCATAACGTATAATTTATAAATAAATTGCCACTGGATCTCTTCTCTTCACTCTTTAAATCTTTCTCAGGAAATCCCATATATTCTCCTGGCCAGCGTTGTAGCTTCTATGCCACTGATGTCCTGTTGTATTATCTAGCTTTACTTTCCATTTGGATGGCTTCACCATCAGCCAGTTCCAGTGGACTTCAGGACACCAATGCCCTTGAAATCTACTGAGTTAGAATGCAGAATTATTAAAAGAAACCACCATCTTCCTCATCACACATGGGTACCTGCTGGGTCTCCATTCTTTTACCTCCAGCTGTATTTTTCCTACTTAAGTAGGGAAATTTCTTTCTCAACTCTTAATTTTCAAACATCTGTGAAATGCTATCTTATTAGCCTAAAATTTACTTTTTTTGGTGTATAAATTAATTTTGGTCTATGTAGGAGGTAGAACTATGATTTAAAATGAAGGCTAAACAGACAAGGAGAAAATTGGCAGAGTAAAGGAGAGATGGAGAATTTGAGAGAGAGAGAGGAGAGAGAGAGACTATTATGGTTTATTTTAAAGATTTTTCTAGTCATTGGAGCTGCTGCCAAGGATGTCTCTATTTACAGCATGTTCAAGTATGAACTGGATGACCACACAGCAGAGGTTTAAGAGTATTGTAAATGATTGGACTTACTGATATCAATATCTCACCTAGCTTTGAGATTCTGTTTCCTTTTGTTAAGAAAATATTTCAGTCAAAAGTCAGTGTCTCTCATTTTAACCAGACTTGCTTGTTGTTGTTATTGTTGTTGCTCTTCTTCTTCTTCTTCTTCTTCTTCTTCTTCTTCTTCTTCTTCTTCTTCTTCTTCCTCTTCCTCTTCCTCTTCCTCTTCTTCTTCCTCCTCCTCCTCCATCTCTGCTCTCCTTTTGTGGCCATCTTTCCTCGTACCTAACTCCTCTTGTACATGTATAAGATTTACTAATTCATACACCCCACAAATTAGGTACTAGATGCTGAAAATATGGAACAGAGCATGCTATACTTGGCTTTTCATACTATCCCAGTGAGGAGATGGGAATCCCTATCATAGATTATAGCATAAGGTGACGGAGATAAAGGGTACCAATGGGAGAAAAGTAAGAGGCATCTTTGACCTACTCAAAAAGTCCAACCATGGGAGCTGGGGTTTTGAGGACCAGTTATGTATTATCTTGGTGAGAATAAATAAAATACTATCCAGAAGGACCACTCTGCAACAATATGTAAATCCAAGCTGGCATAATACATTAATATAGACAAAAAAAAGAGGCAAGAGATAAATGAAGAAGGTGTATCCAGGTCTATATTTAAGCCAAGCCTTTTGATTTCATTTTGGCCAAAGAAGATAATTTGAAAGGAGTTGCAACAGAGGCAGGAATAGGAAATTATTTATGATAGGCAGGACATAATTAAAGCCCAAAATGGCAGTGGGAGTGAAAAACACCAAAAGGATTCTAGAAGTTACCTGGAGCTGCAATGCAGAATTCAAGAAGCTGATTAGAGAAAGAAGTCTAGCATCCAGTATGACCCTGAGGTATAAGTCACACAGTTATGCACAAAGTGGCATATATATGGAGACTATATGGAATATAAATGATACTTGGCAAATGAAATCAGGACTTTACAGAATTAGAAGACTATTCATTAGTAGAAACAAGAATGAAGTGAGATATGAAGTGGATAAAATTTCAGGAGGAAAGAAATAGGAGGCATGTTCACACTTAAGGCTATTTTCACAGACATTCCAGATGGCAGTCATTAACATGTCATTTATGAACACAGGCTACATATGAAGCCCTCAGGAAACCCATGTGGTAGAAATGATGTGCTTTCATTTTATAGGGATGGAAACGGAAATGTGGGTGGGGCCTAGAAATCAGTGCTTTAAAATTCCCCAGGTAATTTTGATGCTGGTTGAAATTTGAGAACTATGGGCATGGGCTGATGTGTTGTATGAGACTTCTAGGAAAGAGCATCACATGGTAAAACATTATGCAAATCATGCTGAACGAAAGTGCTAGACCTATTGCCCAATGGAAGAGCTTCACAGAGAAATTATGAGAAACCACAACATCTTAGTCTCTATGGAAGTTGCTTCTCTCGTCATACTCTGTGATACATGTGTACTTGGGGTCACCCACCAATGTTACTTACCATTCCACAAAAAATATAAATAGAATATAAAGAATATATTATATATTACATATATTCTTTATGTTATATATAAACTATAAACAATGGATCTCAATATTGAATTTCACTGAATTGAATTACCTAAATGGTTTTCAGAGACACCCAAAGAATTCCCATTTAAGCCATCAGTTCAGCTTGAGGGGAGTAGATTTATAAGATAAATTAAAATTTTGAAGTTAGAGTCACCAAACGGAAGCCAAATTGAGAATATCATTGACATAATCCCCTTTTCCTTGGCTTCCAATAGAACAAGGCAAACAAGCTTTGGAAGGATATCCATGGCAGTAAAGATAATGGTCATCCAATGGATTCCTTTATAAATGCAAAGAGCCATGAGAGCTCCAAAGTAAGGTACAAGCTGAATATTGTATTAACCAAATATCACCAATACCAAGGACTCTCCCTGGATGGAAGAGTAGCCACCAGCTTTTTGACAGAGAGACCATTTTCACTTCACACTCTCAAATTACATATATTGCAGGGAGAAATTTATGTGCAAAACAATCACTTGGAGTCTAGAATTTCTCTGATTGGCTAAGATTTGGGGCAACTGATTTTATAGGCGAGACTAAGTGAATAACATCCTCAACACACCTGCAGATGTCATGCATTGCTCCCAGGTATGCAGATGAAGAGGCAGACTCTGGGAAGAATATTTCTTTTTTTGTTTTTGTTTTGTTTTTCAGGCTAATGTAAAGGGTTCTTTTTGGAATGTACATGGTAGTCATTCTCTCTTGTGTGACATCTTCCCAGGCTTGTTGCTCCTTGTCATTGTTAAGGTACAGTAGTCAGCAGACAACACTATCAGTACAGAGCATGCTACTAACCTGCTCATGAACTTGTACCGGCGGGGCAGGTAATAGATTTTTCTCCTGGAAGAACAGCAAAAATGAAGCCAGTCGAGAAGAAAACCCATCGTCAGTTACAGTTTGAACTAGCAAGGAAGGAAAGGAGATTGAAGATAGAAGCCTGTAAGAGCTGAAGAAGAAGAAAAAAAAACTAAAGAGAGATTAACAGTGAGAAACGTAGTAGGGACACAGGGCATGCACTCTAAGTCATGAACTCCTCTCATTACTTCAAATTTGCAGGGTATTTCTGGCCTACAGCACACGTGCAGGGAGATTAGTATTTTGTACAGATTCAGTGGACGTCCACTTTCATCCAGTGAAACTCAGAGATGGACTGGGGGCAACATAAACAATTTAACAGACATGCTATTATATTAAGGTAATATTTATATAGCAGTTTGGGTTCCGTGGTTTTGAAAGAGATATTGAAAACACATATATTTCATATCTAGTACAAGAAAAGATTGCATCAGTAGCCAACTATAAATACCCACATGGGCATAACCATCTAACTGCTTATAGGTAAACTAAACAGGTAAAACCACAGATCCTGGGGAGGGAGGGGGACAAGAACAGGACAGAATAAAGATGTCATGTTGCTTCACTTTAATTACTGTAAAAATATTTAATGGCTGTAATTTGAGTAGAGAGTGTGTGTGCTGGACACCTGATTAAACCCAATCTCCTTTCCATAGTTCAGGTGTCTACTAAGTGATCAATCACGAAACTGAGACAGTTCATGTGTACAGTCACTATGCTACTTCCCTTTTTGCAGAAAGGGGATTTTATATATCAAAAACTATTTGCCACATTTGTCAAGAGTTGCAGAGAATAAGGAGCCAGATGCCAGATGTTTGGGCCAGGTAAAACATGGGGATTTAGCAACCCATGTTCTATATGGTTATCTATCCATATCTATCTATCTATCTATCTATCTATCTATCTATCTATCTGATTTTATATGATTCCACATGATGACATATATTTACAAACCTGTATATGAGTGAGATATAAGCATTAGACTTTAGTTAATAATATGCTAATTTTGGTCTCTTAACTGCAATACACATACTAGTACAAGATGTTGGTAAGAAACCTGAGGAAGGTGGGTATGTGGGAGGTGCTGTGCTCCATCCCCACCATCTTTAAACTTCTTAAAAATACTCTCTTATGTTCAAACCACACACTTATGGACACATAGGTACTTGAGAAGCAGATTTATTTGAAATTTCTCACAAGAAACCCAATTTTCTGTTTCATTTCAATGATTGTAGAGTGAATCTGAATCTGAGATTTAGAAGTACTGTCTACTGAAAGTAACAAACTACGTAAGGTTCTTAGAATGTTTGAGTTCAGCTGAACTGATATCTGTATATGTTCCTACAACTATCTCAGGCTAGAGCCACATGTGAAATGGAGGACAAGACATGCCCATGAAGACACGCCATGCATCGGGTTGTAATGGGTGATGTTAGGCTTGGGTAAAATCATATCAATATTAATAAGGCCAATTACTGTCACACATAAGAGCATATTCTCCTTGAATTGTTTTCCTGTAGGAGTTTCTACATATGAGGGTAGATTAATATTCACATTCATTTTCATCCTACTGCTTGCATTATAGTCTTTTAATGCTGCATAAGAAAACTCTTCATGCTAGTTGAGGCTGAGATGTACATGCAATGCTTCCATGATAGTGAGGCCAGGCCTTTTATATGTGATGTCCTTCCAAGTACTGGGAGGTTTGACTTTGTATTAACATCATTTAGGTTTCTGTCTCCTTAGGTTCTTTATCATGGAGGTATGTTCTTGATAAAGAGATTGTAAGTTTTAGACTGGGGAAGGGATATTAATTTCTATCAAAATGTAATTAGAGTGCTTTTACCCCCTTTTCTTTTTAAGCATAATATGTTATCAGTTATATTATATATTTTATTACATATAAATATATAAAATGATAGTTAAAACATTGTTAAATAGCAGGATTTAATTATTTTAGCATAGCAGCTTTTGGCACAAAAATTGTTTTTCTTTTCTCCTTATTGTGTATTTGCATGTGCAAATGTATATATGTGTTTATGTGCACATGTATATATGTGCATATGTGTATGCATGTGTGTATGTATGTGTACATGTGTATCTGTATATGTGTATATATATGTGTGTATCCGTGTGTGGAGAATGTATTTGTGCATGTGTCTATATGTATATGTGTCTGTATATATAGATGTATACGTATATGTGTGTATGCATGCGTGTGTATGTATGTATGCGTGTGTATCTGTATATGTGTATGTATATGTGTATATGCATATGCATGTATGTCCCTGAGTTCCCAGATTTCGTTTTCAACATTAAGTACAGAAATAAATCATAAGACCAGAACAATGTTTAATCTATTTTGTGGATTTTGCCTCCAGGAAAAACTCAGCCTATATTTTGACTTGATATTAGGACATAAAGACCAAACACAAAAAAAATAAGATGTTCTGAGACATCTATTATGACTTATTAATAAAATTGAAAATTGACCTTCAGTAGATCTGTAAACCTGTACATCTCTCTCTCTCTCTCCTTTCTCCCTGCTCCCTCTCCCTTTTTCTCCCTGCTTTCTTTCTGAGCTTAGCAGACTGTGGTTTCTATAACATTCACAGTCCACTAAGAGGCACTTTGTAGAGTTGATACCATCTTGCCTAATTCTTGTCATCTGTGCTGATCTTACTGGCAGGCTGGAAAGCCAAAGTACTTAACACAAGTCACTCTTTTTTTTTTTTTTTTTTTTGGAATAACTTCTGGCTTTATTCTGAGGCCCTTGGAAGGCTGTGGACACCTGGAGTGACCGTTGGAAAACATGGGGAAGACCACCCAGCAGAGACTGCTTGTTGCCACCAAGATACTCCCAGTATCTTCTGTGGCCTTGCCTGTCCCTGATGCCAGAGGTCTTCAGCTGTGAAACTTGTACAGGTGTTAAAGGATGACAGTGTGACCTCCCTTCTCCCAAACATATTCTCCTGGCAGAGAAGTGTGACCTTGGGTGTCAGGACACAGGTAGGCTTTTGACCTGACTCGGACCCCAGATGCAAAAGTGACTAGCTCACAGGCCGGAACATGAGGGCGGGGCTGGAGCTGGGCATCAAGACAAATTGGTAGACCATCTGCACATCCTCTTGCCTCAGTGTCTCCACCTGGAAGGTTTTCAGTATATGGTGAAGCAGGAGCAGCATCTCCACTTCTGCCAGGCGCCTCCCCAGGCACTGGCGCACCCCAAAACCGAAGGCCAGGTGCTAGAAACTTCTTTTCCTCTCCAGCCAGCGCTGAGGCATATGGTGTTCAGGCCTTGGGAACACTGCAGGGTTTCGGCCCATGGAGTAGAGATAAAGTAGGACCAATGTCCCAGCAGGGACATGGTAGTTCTGAAGCACCAAGTCTGAGCTTAGAATTCTCTCCAAAAAGCCACCAACAGGATAGAGCCTCAAGGTCTCTTTAAGGGCAGCCCTGAGCATGGGCAGGTCTGACATTGCCTTGTGGGGATTTGCAGTGATGCTGGCCTCAACTGCCAGAGTCTCCTGCCCCTGCAGGGCCTGCTGAACATCTGGGTTCCGAGCCAGCTCAAAAAGAGTCATTACCAAGGGGATTGCTGTCATACTCAGAGATGACATCCCAGGCATCAAAATGTTCTTTCCACACCCGGGTGCTTGTCCAGCGAGTCAGACGTTTGGGTAATAACAGGAGCTGTGTGGTGGACTTGAACACTGAGTGCAGGGCATGGAGGAACTTCAGGCTGCCAGGGCTCAGGTCACGGCCAAGGAGGCCCAGCCGCTCTCCAAAAAGAGCAAAGTTGCTAGCTTCTATAGTGTAGTTAAAAAGGCTTTGTTGGACATCCATAGTGAGGCTCCCGCATAGCACAAGTCACTCTTGAGCTATCCCTGACACTAAGTCATTCTGTCCTTGAGCAGATTGCACTGGTGAGTCCCCTCCCCCCTCTACCCTACTCTCTCACATACATCCTTGCATTTGGAATTTCAGGCTTATTACCTCATTTTGTTTTTATCTAGCAAATGAAGATCAATGAAATAAGAATAGCCACAGTCAGCTGGAGGCAAATTTATCCTTTTAAACAACTTAACAATCTACAAAAATTATCTTTATTCACTCCAATTATTTGTGCTTATATAGATTTTATTACTTCTTAATTTTAAAAATGGGTTATTTTTTAGAAGATTGTATTTTGTGGAATTTTTTGGAAAACAAGTTTTTAATTTTTTTATCATGGAAGTCAGACCATAGTACATAATGTCTAGCTGTTCAAAGCTACAATACACAGAAATTCTAGAAATGACTTGTTCAAAATGCAAATGCTACTTGGAAATGCTCCTTGGTAGCAGGAAGGAGTCACTGTGGGCGTGAAGATTTATTTGTATTTTCTAAACATTAGGAATTATTTCTGCCATAATGGCTTTTTCAGCCTGTACTATGATTTTATTTGTTCTAGGAGAGAATGTCATTAGGTTAAAAGTAAAGCACCAGAGAGAGAGAGAGAGAGAGAGAGAGAGAGAGAGAGAGAGAGAGAGAGAGAAGAACACAGTGGGGAAAACACATTTACACCTACCTGAAAGGCATCCGTACATTCATTTGCTCTGCATATCTTCCAAGGACTTCCCATGGGGCATGCAACTTCACAAAGATAATGTCACTATTTATTAGAGAGGACTGAAACAGAAAAAAGAAACTAAATTGAAAAGTATATCCAAGCCTCCCACGGTTTAAGTGCAGCAGGAACTTGGAATGTATGAACTTGGAGTTTACAATTGGGACATTCTTTGGCAATAAACCAGTCCCTTAAAGTGTGCATATATTCATTCAGCAAACATTCCCCTGTGCTGGAGACCCAGCTGTGAATAAAACAAGAAAGAGAGATGCTTACATACCCCATAAATATTAAAAACAAAACATATGCCAAAATAGGTTTAAGTTCAGGGAGTGGGGAATAGTCTAAAGAGAGTAGTGGGATAAAGAGCTGCACACACTACTTTAGATAAGAGGGCAAGAAAAGGCCTCTCTGCAGAGGGAACCTGAGCGAGACCTAAAGGAGGCACAGGAACTAGCTGGGAAGAGAGTGTAGGATGAGTCTCAAGGTCAGGAGCTCAGAAATTACTTGGTACGTTCAAGGGAAAGGCCAGTGCCTGAGGCGCACAAAGTCTGAGGAGCTGGATTAGAGGCTGGAAAAGCAAGCAGAGTATACAACTCTTCCTAAGCTGTTGGACCTCATGGTTAGAACATAGGGAAGCCATCTTGATTTTTAGAGTTCAAAGATTACCGTGACTTCTTTGTATAGAATAAATTATAAGGGAGAAATTTATCAAAAGGAAAGGAGAGTCAAGAAATGGCTAAGTGGCTAAAGCTCTTGACACACAAGCACCAGAACTGGAGTTTGTGGCTCCAGAATCCACATAAAAGACAGATTGGTGTGAGCCAGTTGTAATCCCAGCATGGTGGGGACAGAGATGAAACTGTGAGGTCTTGACTCAGCAAGAGACCTTGAAGTAGAAATCTATCAAGGAACATGACTGATGGAAACCTTCAGTCTCTGGACATGCCCCTATATGCACACACATGCAAACACTCATCCAAACATGCACATAGACCACACACACTCTCTCCCCAAAGAGTAAAGGAAAGAAGAAATACTCACAGCTGACAAGATGAAATCAAAAGTTGGTGAGAGAGTCTAGAGATGGAGGCAGCAAGAAGACATGAGATTTAAAGCTGGGTTGGGGTCAGGCAGCCTTTTTCAAAGGCCCATGTGCCTTTGGGGGCTTTAAAATCAACGAATTACTTAGATGGAGAAGTAAACTAGAACTTCATAACCTCAAAGCATTCCACAGGTTTTGGTCTTTACTTGTGATGAGAAGGATATGAATGACCAACTGCAAAATCTTTCCTTGGACTTTGGCCCCCCCATAAGGGAGAGGAACGTAGTCAAAAGATGTTTAAGAAATACAGGGATCCAAACAGTCTAAATGTGTCAGGTCATCACCTGTTTACCCAGATCCTCCCTTTGCTTGCTGCATGCCATTTATAGTTTTTAAAAGACAATTCAAGAATGTTAACTCTAACAGGTCCTCCTAACTCTCTCTGCTGACAATTAAGCCTCCATTACTCCACTCAGGCCTTGAACACTCGGCCCAAACTTTCCTTGTCTGCCCAGTCCCTGGTGCTGATGAGTAAGATTTAGATCCTGAATTCCTTTTCCATGCTTATAGTTTCCCTAACTCCTGGTGCTAATAGGTCAGCAGTCCCCAGACCACCAGCCCCAGGCCCACATTCCCATTGCAACTTGAAATGTGCAAACCCAGAAATCCAAGACAACATGTCCTCTTCTTCAAAAAGTATCAATCCCATAATAATGGACCCTAATGAGAATGTCCTGGAAGGACTTCCAGACAAGAGTTCAAAAGAACGATAGTAATTACATTCAAACAACTCAAAGAGGATAAAAATCTAAGGTATGGATAAAATGAGGAAGTCTACATGAGACATGAGACCAGAAACTAATCAAGAGAATTGCTGAAGAAAAGCCAAACCATAATGATGCTGGAAACCAAAAAACCCAAAGAAGCCAAATAAAACCCTCAGTGGGAATAAAGCATCAGCAATAGAATGGGTCATGTGGAAGGCAGATTATGTGGCTGCAAGACAAGGTAAAGTCATTGAACCAGCAATAAATTTATAAAAATCCATGAGTAAAGGTTGGGTGAGCATTGGGAAGCCATGAGAAGATGCAATCTTTGAATAATGTGCATAGACAAAGGAGTAGAATGTCATACCAAAAGCACATAGTAGACTTTCAGTCCCATCAAGGAGGAAAATGACCATACTTAGAGAAGCAGATCCCCACCTGGGTGTACCTAGGTTCTGCCCACAGAACCAGAAAAGGAATCTTCTTATGACATGCTGTAATAAAGTGCTAAAAGCACAGGACAAAGAATATTGTAAGCTGCAAGAGGGAAAGATCAAGCCTTTTAGGCCCCACAAATAACATCTGATTAAGAAAACCAGAAACTTCTGAAGCCAGAAAGCTTCAAAAGATGTATTTCATGTCCTAAAAGATCATAGCTGTCAACTCAGGTATTATATCCAGCCAACCCATCTATTAAAAATGGAGGAGAGATAAAAACAGATTAAAGGAATTTATGACCACTAAGGCAGCTCTACACAGGACACTGGAATACTTCAGTCTGAAGAAAAAATGAACACAGAAGCAATAAGAAATAAATAAATGCCAGGACAGTTAACCAAAGGACAGCCAAGAAAACAATACAAAATCAACCAAATGACAGGAGTTGTTAATGCACACACCTTTCAGTAACAACACTGCATATCAATGATCACTTTTTCCCAAATAAAATGATCTAGACTAACAGATTAGATCAGAAGACCAGATCAACCTTTTTCCCCCCCGCCTCCAAGAGACATACCCTCATCA